>AWUE01015041.1:0-10075 GCA_001974825.2 Corchorus olitorius | reverse complement strand
TTGTATGCAGATATTGCAAGAAGCCCGACCATGTGATTTCTGAGTGTCACAAGTTGAAGGCAAAACAGGCTGCCAGTTCAAATCAGCCAATCTCAAAGAATGTGACTTATGGTTCTTAGCCTATCACTGCCGCTGCTACTGATGATTCGGCTATTGCTTCTTCTTCGCCATCTCTTACCATCTCTATGACTGACCTTGAAACTATTGTCAAATAGTTGGTTCACAAAACAGGTTCATCTCTTGTCCTTTCTACTCTTGCAGGTAGCCAAAACTCTTGGTATTTTGACTCTGGTTGTTGTAATCACATGACCCCTCATGACAATATCTTTGTTTCTAAAAACAATACTTGTCATGTTCCCATTGTTCGAACAGCTAACAACTCTGCTATGCCTATTGACAACATTGGTAATGTGTGTGATTCCAACTTAGACTTACCTGATGTTTTTCATGTACCAAGCTTAACTTTGAATCTCATATATGTTAGTCAATTAACTGAATTGGATCTTAATGTTCTCTTTTCAAAATTTGGTTGTCAAGTGCAGGATCCTCAGATGGGAGAGATTCTTGGGACAAGCCGTAGAGTTGGACGCTTGTTTGAACTAGTTTCTTTGAAGATTCCTCAGAAGAAACTTCAGAATCTTGTTGCTTCTGCTTCCTTTGACCTTTGGCATTCTCGTCTTGGTCATGCTTGCTCCTCTAGAGTAAAGCTTTTAGCTTCCAGTGGTAAATTAGGGTCTGTCAATAAAGAAAATGTTGATTGCACTTCTTGTAAACTTGTCAAACACCATGCACTTCCTTTTGATTTAAGTGCTAAAATTTGTTTAGCCCCTTTTGATTTAGTGCATACTGATGTCTGGGGACCCTCACCTTTTGAAACCATGGGAGGCTCTAAGTATTTTGTTATTTTTGTAGATGATTACTCTCGCTATACCTGGATCTATCTTATGAAAAATCGATCTCAAATTCCTGAGATTGTTTCAAATTTTGCTGCCATTGTTAAAACTCAATTCTCTTGTGCCATAATAGTTCTTTGTATGGATACTGCTTTGGAATATAGGGAAACTGACCTTGTTAAATGTTTATCTCAACAGGGGACTGTGATTCATCGATCCTGCCCAGGAACTTCAGAGCAGAATGGTCGTGCAGAACGCAAACATCGGCATATCCTTGATACTGCCCGTGCTTTGCTCATTGACTCCAAATGCCCTGAACGCTTCTAGGGGGAAGCTGCTCTCACAGTTGTCTACACCATCAATCGTGTTCCAACACCCACAATAGGTAATATTTGCCCTTATTAACGGCTCTATGGAACTGCTCTTAACTATAAATTGTTACGTGTCTTTGGTTGTGTTAGTTTTGTTCAACTTCAATCTCATGAACATAACAAGCTTGAGCCTAGAGTCTGTTTGTGTTGCTTTTTAGGTTATGGAATCCAACATAAGAGTTATAGGTGTTGGGATCCCATCTCAAAACGGCTTTGTGTTTCTCGTCATGTAACCTTCTGGGAACACAAAATGTTTTCATCACTATCTGATTTTCAAGTTCCCAATCCCGATGCTTTGTATTTTACAAATCCTTCTGTTGAATTGTTTCCCGAAAATTCTTTAGACTTGTCTCATTGCAAGGACCTCTCTACTAGTTCATCCAGCGATCCTCCTAGAACTTCGACCAACGAATCTCCTCCATCTGAAGATCTGGCACAAAGTTCTCCACAAACTTCAGAGTCAGAGTCATCTCTTTCTAGTCCTGCACCCTTAAGGCGTTCAACCAGAGTAAGAAACCCTCATCCTAAATATGTTGAGTTTCATTGTTATTCTGCTATTGTTTCTTTACATGAACCTTCTAACTTTCAAGAAGCAAAGTCAAACCCTCTTTGGCAGAAAGCATTGGCAGAAGAAATACAGGCTTTAGGAAAGACACATACTTGGGATTTGGTTGATTTGCCTCCTGGTAAGTCTGCTGTTGACTACAAGTGGGTGTACAAGATTAAGACCAGAATTGATGGTTCTGTTGAACGGTATAAGGCTCGACTTGTTGCAAGAGGTTTTACTCAGGAGTATGGTATTGATTATGAAGAAACCTTTGCTCCAGTTGCTCGTGTTACCTCTGTACGTACCTTGTTAGCAGTAGCTGCTGTTAAACACTGGGAGCTGTTTCAAATGGATGTCAAAAATGTCTTTATTAATGGCGACCTTAATGAGGAGATTTATATGAAACCTCCACCTGGCTATGAGCATACACCTAACAAGGTATGTCATCTCCGACGAGCATTGTATGGTCTCAAACAGGCTCCTCGTGCTTGGTTTGCTAAGTTCAGCTCTGTTGTTACTCAGTTTGGGTTTACATCCAGTTCATATGATCATGCTCTTTTCATTCGACAGTCTCAGCATGGTTTCATATTTTTATTGCTTTATGTTGATGATATGGTTATAACTGGAAATGATGTTCAAGGAATTGCGGAACTTAAGCATTATCTTAGCCAACATTTTGAGATGAAGGATCTTGGTCACTTGACATATTTTCTTGGCTTAGAGGTTACATCCAATGGCTCGGGCTACTTTCTCTCTCAAGCTAAGTATGCCACAAACTTGTTGTCTCGAGTCGGACTTACAGATGCAAAGGTCACTTCCACTCCACTTGAGGCGAATCAAAAGCTTTCTCCACTCGATGGCAAACCTCTAGATAATCCTACTCTCTATCGTCAGCTAGTTGGAAGCCTTATCTATCTTACTGTGCAGTTCATGTTGTTAGCCAATTTATGGCTGCTCCTCGGTCCACTCACTATGCAGCTGCTCTTCACATTCTTCGCTATGTCAAAGGTAATATCTTTCATGGCCTTCATTACTCCTCTCACTCATCCTTGGAATTGCGAGCATACTCCGATGCAGATTGGGCTGGTGATCCAACTGACCGTCGCTCCACCACTAGTTATTGCTTCTTTTTGAGCAACTCACTCATCTCTTGGCGGAGTAAGAAGCAAACTACCGTTGCTCGATCTAGTACAGAGGCTGAGTATAGAGCACTTGCTGACACTACCTCTGAACTAGTGTGGTTGCGATGGCTTCTTCATGATCTCGGCATTTCTTTTTTCTCATGCTACTCCTTTGTGTTGTGACAATCGTAGTGCTATCCAAATTGCTCATAATGATGTGTTTCATGAGCGAACGAAACACATTGAGATTGATTGGCACTTTGTTCGGCAACATCTACTTCAGGGGACATTGACGTTGGAGTCTGTTTCCTCCTCTGCACAGGTTGCGGACCTCTTCACCAAATCACACCCACCTAGTCGCTTTCGTGACCTGACTTCCAAACTCAACATAGTTTCTGTCACGCCATCTTGAGTTTGAGGGGGGTGTTAAAATATTAAAATAATTTGCTTTGTCCTCTTGTCATCATACCGTGTATGATGCATCCCCTTGGCCCCTTTGTCCTCTTGCATACCGTGCATGTCGTGCATGCATCCTCTTGTGTTCTCTTGTGCCTTGCACCTTAGCTCTTTGTATACATATATCTTGTATACTTCATTACAACGTTTTTGTACAGAACACATATATATCAAATATATACAAACGGTTCATTCCCACAACTCTTGTTTTACTTCATCCAATTTTATATTCATCAAGTTCTAAGTCTCTAGTCTGCCTATGCTTGCCGGTTAGTTTAACACTTGTAGACCATTAAGGTTTCAGCATCCTGGTAAAGCATTGTCCATGTTGGCACCTTCATGGACTCTCACCGTTGCTTTTTTTGCCTGAAATGGAGCCAAAACCCAAAAAATAAAAGAAAAGGTTTGTCATTATTAGTGTATAAGTCAAGTTGATTAAGAAGGTATACATATTGATGCAGAATTCAGTAAGAAAAGGGACTAAATAATGCTTTTACTTCTTGCTCCCAATTAGTACGAATTGTAATCATCAAAAGGCATAGCATTTGAGTGATGAGTGTGCCAATGATACCAAGCCACAGCCCCTATCAAATCAATGCATTATCATGAGTAAACACCACTTGCCTCTAATTGAGATGGACAAAAACCATTAAGAATGGTAATGGCTTAATACCCATTTTGGCTCTCAAATTATTTTGAAAAGTAACAATTTGACCCTCCAACTTCTATTTAGATGACTTGACCCTCATGTTTTGATTATTTTAACAGGATAGCCCTCCGTATTGATATGGAATTGTAACGAGACAAGTTTACATGCCAGTGTGTATAAGAGTGAAATTGTTTAAAATATAAAGTTAGAGGGTCAAATTGTCACTTTTAGATAGTTCCAGAGTCAAAATAAGTATTAAGACATAGTAAGTGGATCAACAGATTTGTTACCTTGACGCCCAGTCGGAAGACAAAAGCTAAGCCAACAGACAAGGGAGTTCCAACAATATAATAAGATCCAAGATTGATGTATGCCCCAATCTTCTGCCAACCGCATCCTCTAGCAATGCCTAAAATGTATGTACTACTTATTTACTTACCCAATTAGCAGCAAAAAAAAAAAACGATGTTCTATAGAGGTATCAGTTCAGCAAAACCTAATTACCTGAAAGAACACATTGGATTCCATCTATAAAGTTGGATATTGCAAGAACTAAAGACATGGCTGCAACATATTTGACGACTTGTTCATCATTGCGATAAGCGTAACCCCAGATTTCACGCATTAATATTAGCGCTAATCCCACAAAAATGCCCTGAGAAATTGCCAAGACTAGGACTACACGCACTGCCAACTTAGCAGCTTTTGGATCTTTAGCTCCTAATTCGTTTGAGAGCCGGATGCTACATAACAAAAGTGCTCAAGACATGTTAGAATACCATGAAAATTCCATCTAGCAATGCTTAGGATTAGGCCAACAACCATTAGCATGTTCATTAAGATTATAATAATTTGATGCAGTTGCCAATAACCATGTCCTTTATTAATGCAGTGATAAGACTAGGGTTTAATCCTCGGTAGCCTCAAGTACTCAAAAGTTTCAAATATTGCCGGTGACAGTGGTTACACAACTGACCTTGCAGCACTACTCAATCCAAAGGGGATCATCCAAATAATTTCAGTGCTATTTATGCTGGCAACAATTTTATTTCATTAGCAAGAGATAGCAAAAACATTATCTAATAAAAGAAAATAATATGATGACAAGTCCAGCTCCAATACTTACCAGATTGTAATCACCGAAGTTTCTAACTCTGGATTAGGGAGAAGACCAGAGAGAAACACCAATATCTGAAATGACCATGATTCCAAGCTGTGCAAATACTAGAAATTAAATGGATTCTTTACAAGTTTCCAAGTATATATATGATGATAGGACTCTTGTAAAACTATTAATCCATTTCTTTTACCTTTTGTTGATGGATTGGATTAAAGCATTGAGATGTAGAAACGATAGGAACTCACCAGACCATTACAGCAGAGGGAACAGCTAGTCTAAGAAAGGCAAAAATCTCATTCAATGCCTCCTTTGAAAAGCCGGTCCAAGTTTCCGTCGCAGGAAGGAGAGAGCTTGATATAAAATGCCAACATCAACACATTGATCCAATAGGAAATGGAACCTGCCAGGGCAGCACCTTTACTCCCAAGGCCAAATTTTAGCACCAGAATCCAACACAGGAAAATATGTATCAAAGTTGTGATTCCAGAGCTAAACACCATTGGGAATACATTGTTTTGGGTTCTTAAGAATCTAAGAAGGCACTGAAGAATGGCATAGGCAAACAGGCTTGGGATCATGAAACGAGCATAGACTCCGGCTGCTCGTGAAATTTCAGGATCTTGGCCTATGGTAGCCAAAATTGATCCTGCATATGCTAAAATGATTGCAAGGGGTATGCTAATAAGTGAGAGAACAAACATGGCTCGTTGCGTATGTATTCCCAACATATGATATTGCTTTGCTCCATATGATTGGCCACAAAGGGTCTCTAAAGCTGTTGACATCCCTATCTGTTGTTCCAACATAAGATAAAAATGGATGATTCAATGGTAAATCTGTAAGAATTTGCAAGTAATGCAAGTAATTTTTGTTTCGATAATTAAGGCTCTGATCACGGGAATTAAGAGTCAAGCATTCTATCAATAAACTATGTGACATTTGGTAACTAGATGAACAATAATTAGCATTCCATCAAATTCTTCAGTGAAGAATGAAAAAGTAAGAGAAACCCATACTTACCAGTAGGTTAAATGCAAGAACTGCTGCCAAGGAACTGCTGCCAAGGAAGTGGCGAGTGACGCAGAAGAAAGAGCTAAAGCACCAAGATGACCCACAAACATAACGGCTAAATAGCCCTTTTGCCCCCTGAACTTTACAAAAATGTGCCAATTTGCCCCCGAACTAATAATTGTGCCACAATGCCCTTTTAATTTACAAAATCGAGCCAAACTACCCCTTACCGTCAACGCCGTTAGTCACGTGACTAACGGCTCTGTCAACTCCCCAATTAAATGCTAACTTGGACTTTTATGGTTGACGTGGAATTTTTTCATTGGGCATGTGAGACCCACGAGAATAACAAAGCCCAAAATAATTTTTAAAAAAAAACATAAATATATATTTATTTCTTTTCATAAAAGGAAATATATATATTTTAAATTTTTTTCTTCTTTTTGCTGGAAACCAAAAGGGGGCTGGGGTTTTTAGATTTAATTTCTTCTTCTTCTTCTTCCCCTATTCTTCTTCCCCTATACAATTACTAATATGTTATACAGGGCAAAGAGAATTCGGAATTTCAAAATTCTAAACTAAAGTTGGAGGTTTGACCACCACAATTTTCAAAATCAGATCTGATAATTCTCAAACAAAGTCAATCCTAATTACTAAGAAATTAGAATTTTGAAATGTTGGCAAATTCTTACTCGAAGAAAATTCTTTGAGATATTGAAGGTTTGCCGCAAGTGTCAGTGTAGATTTCCCATGACAGCTCAAATCCCATTGATAGCTTTTGGTAGACATCTAAAGTAGACAGACCGGTGATGTTGTTAACAGCGGTAATTCGAATCCTGTCTATGACGGTGCAGAATTGATTGAGCTCTTGCGGTGGAGTTTGGTGATTTAAAAAATACAAGTAGGAAGAGCCGGTATTGGTGCAACGGGAGTCATCGACATAAAGCGAAGATTGTATTGCTCTGCTACAATTTACAAGATACAGGTTTGAGGTATCATTTGTATGAAAAAAGGTGTTGGCACATCACATAAAAAAAAAAACCATTATCAACAAAAGCAGGAGTAAAAGAAGAGTACATTTTCAATGTTCAAAGATGAGCAGATGACTTGAGACCTCAACAATTTACCAACACAGCAAATATGAAAATAGCCCAATAAGGTTTCGACTGTATTTTGTTGAAAAAGAATAGGAAATGAAGAAGGTCGAAGTATAGGGGAAGAAGTAAGAAATTAAATCTAAAAACCCTAGCCCCCTTTTGGTTTCCAGCAAAAAGAAAGAAAAAAATTTAAATTATATATTTCTTTTTATGAAAAGAAATAAATATATATTTCTGTTTTTTTTTTCAAATTATTTTGGGCTTTGTCATTCTCGTGGGTCCCACATGCCCAATGAAATAATTCCACGTCAGTCATAAAAATCCAAGTCAGCATTTTAACTGGGGAGTTGACAGAGCCGTTAGTCACGTGACGGCACGTGACTAACGGCGTTGACGGTAAGGGGTAGTTTGGTTTGATTTTGTAAATTAAAGGGGCATTGTGGCGCAATTATTAGTTTAGGGGGCAAATTGGCCCATTTTTGTAAAATTCAGGTGGCAAAAGGGCTATTTAGCCAAAAAAAGGAGAAAATTATTAGGGTTCAGACGTTCTCTGATACCATGTGGAAACAATTGGAATGAATCAATGACTGAATTGTATTATTAGATGATGACGGGTATATATACAGGAATAGGTAACATAATATAGAAAGATATCTATCCTATCTCAAACACAACGACAATAGGTAATCTAAACAGCATGTATTCTATTCAAATATAACTATTATAACTATATCATAATCCTATCATGTCCTACTCTCTTATTCGACATTTAGTGCAACATTTCAAAGGCAATTATTAAAGTGTCAAAAATCCGTCTACCTGGAACAAAAGCACTTTAAGTGTCGCTGATGATATTTGGGAGGATAAATTTCAACCTATTTGTCAATGTTTTAGTAATAATTTTCATTACCACGTTACAAAGACTGATAGGTCGGCAATCCTTCACCGTGCTTGGATTGGCTAACTTAGGAATTAGCACAATATTAGTTTGGTTGGGATTCGGTTGCGGGTCACCATTAATCAAAAATCCCAACGCCATCTTCACAATTTATGCTCCCACAATATCCCAATAACTCTGAAAGAAACAAGGATTTAATCCATCTGGACTCGGTGCCTTGCTTGGATTCATCTGGAAAGTAGCTTCTTTTATTTCCTCTGCTGTAAAATCCTTATCTGATAACTCTTTCATCATAGCTAAAACTCTATTGCCAAAAATGCAAAAATATCATCACTAGAAGGATTATCAGAAGAGAAAATGGATTGATAATAATCCAATGTAATCCTTGTCATAGTATCCTTTGATCTTGAAATGAAAGTATAATTTTTCCAAAAACAAAAAAAAATTGAATTGAATTTCATAACACTTCTCTCCAACCCATCTTGCTCAAATAAAATTTTATCACTCATAATTATTCTTTTTGTACCTGAATATTTTCTTCTCGCGATTACTGCAACTATCATTTATATACTCCTATACAACGCATGGAACCTCCTATACAAAGCTTTTTTCGATTATACTAACTTTTGTAATATATTCTTTTATACCTGATTATTTTCTTTCTCACAATTATTGCAACTCTCATTTACATATATGAAACCTAAACCAGAAAACATGTAACCTTCTATACAAAGCTTTCTTCGATTATACTAACTTTTGTAATATAAGTTTATTTAGACCAAAAGTTATTCAAAAAAGGGGGAATTGTCATTAGGTGTAATGGTAAGTTACAATTACCCCCAAAGTGTAATGCATTATCATTTGTCTAGGTTTAGTGTAAGGCTAAACATCATTCCTTGTAGGTGTAATGAGTTTTATGTGTTTTACGTATTTTACCATTTTTTAAAAATTGAAGGAAAAATAATAATTTTAACAAAAAAGAAAAAAAAGAAATCCCCTCATCGTCATTTCCATGTTCCGCCTAATTAAGCAGGACTCTGTTAAATCCTTGAAAGCTAAACATAAATGACAAATATGACAAGACCAGTTTTTAACACTAAATAAACATAAAAATGAACAAACATAACATAAAAATGAGTAATTTAGTTGGGTAAGGGACAACTATACACAAAGGAGAAACCCACATTTATACCTTTCCTCGCGGTTTTTGGGTTCACATCTCATTTTCCTTTAAAATTAGTAAATGTAAACAAACTCGTTGAGTTCTTCAACAAATGTCGTTAAGGTAATCAAATAGAACAGAAAAACATTTTGGTATTGAACCCTAACAGAGAAACGATAACTAACAAAATTTATGCAAAATTTGAAAAGAGAAAAATCAAATCCCTTTTTCCTTTTGGTTAAAATTATTGATTTTCGTTAATTTTCTTAAATTTTAAAAAAGGATAAAATAGGTAAAACACATAAAACTCATTACACCTGGAGGGAAATATATTTAGGCTTACACTAAACCTAGACAAATGATAGTGCATTGCACTTTAGGGGTAATTTTAACTTACCATTACACCTAATGATAATTCACCCTTAAAAAAATTTTATAAATGAAGAAGAGCATAACCAATGCAATAAGAAAACAGAAGAAAGAATGAAATTGCAATCAGTATATAAAATAAAAATAGATATTTTAAAAAGTTACACCTCATTAATGAATAATAAATTCTGGCCAAAAAAAATTTAATGAATAATAAATAAAGATTAGGAGTCCTTCAAAATAAATATCAACAAGCAGGGCAGTCTTCGCTTGCGCAGCAGACATCTTCTTATTTGGGTTATATTTTTTTGAGTTTTTTAAGCCGGTTAGTAAGAAGATGCATTGGTTGTGAGTTCATCAGTTAGGGGAAACCCATACATT
>AWUE01015038.1:0-32920 GCA_001974825.2 Corchorus olitorius | reverse complement strand
TTCATTACCACATTACAAAGACTGATAGGTCGGTAATCCTTCACCGTGCTTGGATTGGCTAACTTAGGAATTAGCACAATATTAGTTTGGTTGCGATTCGGTTGCGGGTCACCATTAATCAAAAATCCCAACGCCATCTTCACAATTTATGCTCCCACAATATCCCAATAACTCTGAAAGAAACAAGGATTTAATCCATCTGGACTCGGTGCCTTGCTTGGATTCATCTGGAAAGTAGCTTCTTTTATTTCCTCTGCTATAAAATCCTTATCTGATAACTCTTTCATCATAGCTAAAACTCTATTGCCAAAAATGCAAAAATATCATCACTAGAAGGATTATCATAAGAGAAAATGGATTGATAATAATCCAATGTAATCCTTGTCATAGTATCCTTTGATCTTGAAATGAAAGTATAATTTTTCCAAAAAAAAAATTGAATTGAATTTCATAACACTTCTCCAACCCATCTTGCTCAAATAAAATTTTCACTCATAATTATTCTATTTTGTACCTGAATATTTTCTTTCTCGCAATTACTGCAACTATCATTTATATATACTCATAAAGCTTTTTTCGATTCTACTAAATTTTGTAATATATTCTTTTATACGTGATTATTTTCTATCTCACAATTATTTCAACTCTCATTTACATATATGAAACCTAAACCAGAAAACATGTAACCTTCTATACAAAGCTTTCTTCGATTATACTAACTTTTGTAATATAAGTTTATTTTGACCAAAAGTTATTCAAAAAAGGGGGAATTGTCATTAGGTGTAATAGTAAGTTAAAATTACCCCCAAAGTGTAATGCATTATCATTTGTCTAGGTTTAGTGTAAGGCTAAACATCATTCCTTGTAGGTGTAATGAGTTTTATGTGTTTTACATATTTTACCATTTTTTAAAAATTGAAGGAAAAATAATAATTTTAACAAAAAAAGAAAAAAAGAAATCCCCTCATCGTCATTTCCATGTTCCGCCTAATTAAGCAGGACTCTGTTAAATCCTTGAAAGCTAAACATAAATGACAAATATGACAAGACCAGTTTTTAACACTAAATAAACATAAAAATGAACAAACATAACATAAAAATGAGTAATTTAGTTGGGTAAGGGACAACTATACACAAAGGAGAAACCCACATTTATACCTTTTTTCCAATCTCTTTTCCTCGCGGTTTTTGGGTTCACATCTCATTTTCCTTTAAAATTAGTAAATGTAAACAAACTCGTTGAGTTCTTCAACAAATGTCGTTAAGGTAATCAAATAGAAAAGAAAAACATTTTGGTATTGAACCCTAACAGAGAAACGATAACTAACAAAATTTATGCAAAATTTGAAAAGAGAAAAATCAAATCCCTTTTTCCTTTTGGTTAAAATTATTGATTTTCGTTAATTTTTCTTAAATTTTAAAAAAGGGTAAAATAGGCAAAGCACATAAAACACATTACACCTGGAGGGAAATATATTTAGGCTTACACTAAACCTAGACAAATGATAGTGCATTGCACTTTAGGGGTAATTTTAACTTACCATTACACCTAATGATAATTCCCCCTTAAAAAATTTTATAAATGAAGAAGAGCATAACCAATGCAATAAGAAAACAAAAGAAAGAATGAAATTGCAATCAGTATATAAAATAAAAATAGATATTTTAAAAAGTTACACCTCATTAATGAATAATAAATTCTGGCCAAAAAAGATTAATGAATAATAAATAAAGATTAGGAGTCCTTCAAAATAAATATCAACAAGCAGGGCAGTCTGCGCTTGCGCAGCAGACATCTTCTTATTTGGGTTATATTTTTTTGAGTTTTTTAAGCCGGTTAGTAAGAAGATGCATTGGTTGTGAGTTCATCAGTTAGGGGAAACCCATACATTGAAACAAATAATTCGCATATATAAAGCAAAAACACACGGCATGTCTTTCATTCTAAAAATGCATTACCTAAATTCTACTTCCTCATTTCGAGGTAATTCATCAAAATAAAACTAACATCTCCTTCATCTCTAGGCAATTCATCAAACTAAAGCTAATATTAACTGTTGCTTGAAATGTATCTGATTATCTAAAAAAACATAGTGTGCGGCAAAGGGAATTCAAAAACAGATAATATGTTCATGGACCAAAAGCTTTAAGCGGGTCAGAATGGAACAACGTATTCGGGCCAGATTGGCCACAACATACCATTAATATAAACAAACTTATACAGAGTTATAATTATGTATAATGGAGTTTACTTTTTCTAAATACATAATCAATTCTCACTTCCTAATATTTCCAAAATAAAATATTAATGATTTGTGACTAGTCAACTTGTCTCTCATTGTTTCATTTGGTCTGCTAGTCAAATGTCTCTAGTTTCTGCCTGTGATGGCTCTGACCATTAGAATGTGATCTTTCACGCGATTGCCTCTACAGTTGCATGCACCTTAAATTCTTGGTTCTCAACATTAGATTCCTTCTTAAACAGAAGCAAGCTAGAAAATATTGAATACATAACATTTTACATTAGTCTATCAATAATAATATGTAAGTTGAAAATGAACAATTATCTTAAAGATAATTAGTTAGGGGACATGTATTTTAATTAACTTACATAATTTTGTACATCAGCCCTCATAGACCGACATTGTGTTGCATAGCGAACTCTTGCTTCTTCAGGGTTGGCATAAACCCGAACAACATGCTTGGAAACGTTCTGCATTGTTGTTCATGTAGTATACAAAAATAATAGGTACCATTATACGTTCAAAGTAGTCGATGTTGTCAAATGCATATATATCATAGATTTAAATCTAGGAAAAGTAAAATTTAACACTTGAAAGGTAATCATAATACAAATTTGAAGTTTTATTGAAAACAACAAATTAATCTGACCCCATTTTCAACTTGAATGAGTCTATTGATGGTATCAGTTATTACCTAATATAAAAGCATATCTTCCTAAGTCTTTTTCTTTTTTTTCTATTTCCTCTCAATCTTCATCTTCTTTGTCTTCAATTCCTTTTCCCTTTTCTTTTTTTTTTGGGCACCAATTCCTTTTCCCTTTTCTAGAACTCCTTTTCCCCTGCATTGTTTAATTTTAATTTGCATTAGTTTTGACATTTTTTTATTGTATTTGGCTAATTAGTAGACATGTTTAAAAGTTGGTCAGGAAATCTACCTTTTTTGGATTTTCTCATGTGTTTATTTTGGAAAGAGTTCAATTATCACTCATTTGATGGGGACCTTAGGTGGTCTTCAATGGAGTTCAGTTATATCAACACTCGGAAAACTGGTTCTTTGCATTTTGTAAGATATGCAAAAATCCTCAATTGTAAAAATTACTCATCTACAAATAAAAAAATAAAGATCAAATTAACATATCTTATCATTTTTCAAAATAATAAATGAACTAAATTCAACATTGCATCCTAACCTGCATAAAATCTTCTTCATAATCAATATCTTTAAATTTAATATTCGCATCTACTCCACAAAACATGATCGTTGCTCGATCATATCTTGTACCACCCCACCACCAAAAATAACAATAATAATCCCAAACTTTCGACATTTTCTTCAAAATATAACCTTAATTGTTGTTAGAAAAATTACCTTGCTACCGCATGCGTTGTGTCAAATCCCCTTGCAAAAGAGTCCAGCACAACCCTATTCTTACAGACAAAATCTTCACTTTTTTCGATTCTTTAGCTTTATATATATATATATATAAACATAAAATAAACTCAAAGATCAAATATTAGAAGCAAGCAAAATCAATTAATGCAATTACTAACGGCTAATTTTGGACAAATGAAAAGACATGAATTGATTATATTCATAAATTTATAAAAACATATTTTTAAATAAGACAACCCTTGAAATTCTCTTAAATAAAAAAAGCTGGTCATATAACTTTAAATTGAAAGTTAATGAACCCTAAACAAAGAAACCTTTCATATTTCACCTAAATCTATTTTAATGTAATTAAATATCACCTTTAAAATATAATTAAAATCGAGCGTGTTTGCGGAAGGGTCGATGGCTTCATCTGGACTATGAGCAAAGGAATGATGAGTTTTAATCAAAATCTTCAAAATCAGTTGTTGATCGGTCGTCAGCAATCATAAAAATAAAATCCCAACAAACTCCTAACTAAGTAGATAGGGTAAGTAGGGGTTGATCCCACAGAGAAGGGTGATAGACTTTATCCGAAAATCCAGTCCTTAAAATCTCTCAAAACAGAACACAGAAAGCAGAGGGTTAAGAATAATAACTAAGAAGAAAACAATTATACTAAAGAACAAAGCAAAGTAAATTAAATCTAAGTCTATGGCAGATAAGAAAGAAAACAATAATTAAGGGTATACTTCTTCACCAATGGTAGAAAACAATCAAATTAATTATGGGTCCTTGATTTAAAAAATAAATTCAATATTAAATTCATGATGATAACTGGTCTAGGGAAAACCCTAACATGCTATTTAGATAAGATTAGCCGTCAAGCCTTAAATTACCCCTTTTTCCTCCTAACTAATCGATTAGCCGTGAAGCCTTAAAGATTTGCTAGGATTCAAAGCATTAAGATCAACTTTTATTAGTTCTTTCACACATGCTTAATAAATAAAACCATACAACAACCAGATAAATCTGATCACTGGCATGCAAACCCAATTAACCCGCCGTCAAGCGCGGCTAACTTGCTACACACAATCAAACATGAACGTCAATCCGCTATTTGATCTAGCCAACAATCTCTCAAATTACCTCTTTAGTGGCCACAATAAATCAATAAAGATCAAGATTGTAGAATTAAAACAGAGTTTAACATGCTATCTATCAAGAATAAAATACCAAATTATAAGAACAGAAATCTCACCATATTTAATTGATTGAATTCACCAAAGGATCAGGAGTATTAAGAATTTAACTACTCATGGATTTGGGAAAATCCATGAGCGGCATAAGAGTACTTACAGGACCTTGGAGGGGCGAAATCTCCTTACAAAATAGCTAGGATTACCGCACCCCTCTATGGCTAGAGAGGGTGGCGGTACCCTTGCCTAAAAAAACCTAGAAGAAAACTAAATCTAAAGAGAATTATATGAAAGTATGTTAGGTATGTGATTTGTGTTACAGGAGGTGGCTATTTATAGTGGAAATAACCCTAGGAATTCCAATCCTAACTTGGAATGAGTCTAGGACGGCTTAGGGTCTAACTTAGAGTCTAAGTTAGATTAAAAGTCATCCTAGAGTAGAATCCAAGTTAAAATAGGATCCTGAAAAAATCCTGAATTCGTGCAGGAACTTCGACGGCATTTCTGGGATTGAAAACGGCAGAACTGGGTCTTAAACTTCAACGGAAAGTTGTAGATCTCGGAGTTAGCTTTCCAACGAGTACTCATAGGCTTGAAAGGAGGTCTGAGCAAAAAGTTATGATTTTTCTACCAAAACTGCGCCTGAATCCTAATCCTGTTGGGACTAGAATCGGGAATCTACGGGATTTGGATATTTCCTTGGATATAGGAGTTATTAATTGGGATTTTAATTCCAATTAATGATTTATATGGGCTGAGTATTTTCCCATATAAAATATCCAAAAATACCAAAGCTTAAGGGCTTATCCAAAAATACCAATCTTCAATTCCTGCTCTTGAAATAAATATTCAAAGTCTTCAAGTCTTCAAATTATCTTCAAATGGTCTTCAAACACGAACTTCGAATCTTCCAAATCTATGCTCAAAATTGCTTTGCTCAAATCTGTGTAAAAAGTCATCAAAATAGCTCCAAAAATAGTGAAAAATAACAATTTCTCATTTTCACATTACTTAAAGACTAAAAACACAAATATTATCAAAATAGCATATATTTAAGCATAAATGGGTCCAAAAACATAATAAAATAACCATAAAAATAGGGTCTAATTTAGCTCAATCATATTTCCCCCACACTAAATATTTGCTAGTCCCTAGCAAACTAGTGTAGAAAACTATGAAAATCACTAAACTTGAACACCTAAAAACAATTCTAATGCAAATCAAAATTCTATCTTAATTTAAACTTTTCAAAAACTTTGAATGCATACACATATTAAGGATCAATGTAATTATGAAATCAAAATAACAAAGAATCATAAGAGCACTTAATTCAAAAGATCAACAAATAGCAAGCATCTTTATTCTTAAGTAACCATAATTAAAGTAGTTCTAATCACTTACCATTCATTAAATCCTATACCTACTTCTTTCCATAAGCTTATGTCTTCACTTTTATCTCCATTACTCAAAGGAACGCATATCATAGATACAAATCAAGGGTTTTCGTGTGGGTTATAATAGTTTTTCAAAGGGTAATTGGATTTTAGAAAATTGAGGTTACTAACCTCGAAGTGTTCATGATTTGGGGTTACTGACTCCCATTTTTGAGGCTACTAGCATTCTAGAAGGACTCCTTCTTTTTATTTTTTTTTCAGAGGGATAATATTTCTGTAATTCCATGCCTCTTATCCTCTTTCCAAGGGTTACTAACTCCTTTTGTTAAAGAAAAGAGTGACAACAATGGATTAATTTTTTTTTAAAAGTATGCAGAAATACCTCTTCTCCTCTTGCATGAAAGCACTTCTTTTTGAAAAAGATTTTTTAACTACCCTTTTATATTTTTAGTCCCCCACACTTGTTCTTGACATATCTATAACATACTATCATAATTGTAATTTCAATAAAAATTAAACATAAGTTCTAGAAATAGGCAATCATAGAAATAATGAACAATAAGATCATATCACAAAACTCTAATTATACCTAATTCTAAGAAATCAGATATCATACTATCAATCAATCAATCAAATAAAACTTTCTTAAAAATTCTAAGTATTTATCAATCATAATTAAATCAAATCACTCAATACATGCAAAATTTTCAAAATTTTCGAAAAAATTATGACATATTTTAAGATTATGATGCATGCAAACTCTCTCCCCCACACTGAAAAGACACATTGTCCTCAATGTGGAAACACATATGAAATTAACACAAACAATTATGCATGCTCATGTGGTTTATTTAAATGCATGAAATAAAAACTAACACTAATAATTAATTCACTTCAAAGAATAGGCAAGCAATCAAA
Organism: Corchorus olitorius; assembly: GCA_001974825.2. Taxonomy (NCBI): domain Eukaryota; kingdom Viridiplantae; phylum Streptophyta; class Magnoliopsida; order Malvales; family Malvaceae; genus Corchorus; species Corchorus olitorius. The sequence continues at coordinate 25,794 of AWUE01015038.1, read as the reverse complement.
GCAATAATCAAGGCAAAATAATGCAAGGAAAATTAAAAAGATAGAGTTAAAGAAAGTTTCTCTGTTTGTAGGCATAAGCTCCATCATTGCTTCTGAAACTGGACTCCTTTTGAATTCATCTTGCAATCGTCCAAATTAAGCTCCATTTGCTCTCCTTCGGTTCTTCATGTGAAATCATTGGGTTGCCCCCCAATAAGTGCCTTTCTTTAAGAGTCTTTGGCTAGACTGCCTTAAAGAAATTATTCTTCAAAGGTGAAGGAACTATGGATATATTCCTTCAATAAGTCCACAATGATTTTGAGAGTATCATTAATGGCTTTGAGAACTTCAAGTTGAATTTTATCAAGACTTGAATTCATCAAAGTTGATGTGGTGGCTTGGTATGGCGATGGCCGGTGGTGGCACGGGCTTAACCGGTGGTGGCACGGTGAATGGCCGGTAGTGGCTTGGTAGTGGCGCGACTTTGGGCGAATATGGCCTGGTAGAAACATAAGATGGCGCGTCAATGGCCGGTCCTAACCAGGTGGGGCGCGCGGAGGATGCAGCGCTGGCCGAGCATGGCCGGGCAATTGACTCGGCTGTGGTCGGTCCTAGCCGGGCATGAGGCGCGGTTGGTGCTTGTGGTGCCGGGCATGGCCGGGCAGGTGGCGCAGATGGTTCGGAGGAAGGCACGGAAGAAGGCGCGGCTAGCCAGGCATGGTGCGCGGATGGTCGGGCAGGTGGCGCGGGTGGTAGCGCTGGTGGCCGGGCAGATGGCTCGGGTGGCCGGGCTGTGGCCGAGCAGCTGTCTCGGCGCGGCTCGGGTATGGCCGGTCCTATCCGAGTGTGAGGCACGGATGGCCGGGCCATAGCCGGGATTTGGCCGACTAAATTAGCTCGATCATGGCCTTCAGCATCATCCTCTGGTGCGTTGACTTCCACCTTCTGCTTCTCTCCTTGTGGCTGAACTCCTTGCTTGTTGGGTTCTTGCTTTTCCTTTGAGGTTGAAAATTCCGTCCTTCGAAATAATTCTTCAAACGCATAATATGCATTCTTCGGGGTTCTCTTCAATATTGGAGTGCGACTAAAAGAATCAACAAGAACTCGATCTTTGAGTCCTAATCCTCCATAGAAGATTTGGATTAGAATTCCCTTATTAAATCCATGTTGAGGGCAATCGATACACAACTTCTTAAATCTCCCCCAAAATTGGTGGAAATTCTGGTTGTAGCGTTGTCGAATGTCTTTTATCCTTTGTCTTCCTCTGGAAATCTGGGCAGATGTCATCGATTCTTTACCGGCTCCTTTCTTAGCACTTTTAACACTCACAACAGAAACAAACTTGTTAGAATTTAATGGCGATTGAGATGAAATTCTAGGGTGGATTATATCACCATCGAATTCCATGGTCAATGAACCATCGAATACATCAATCTTGGTATGCGAAGTTCTTAAGAAAGGTCTTCCTAATAAAAGAGAACATTGATCCTTCGAATGTTCCATCTCCATAACGAAGATGTCAATAGGAAAAATCAAGTGTTCAACTTGAATTAAGACATTCTCTGGAACACCTTTGGGATGAACCAAAGATCCATCAGCTAACTGCAGAATCACATCAGTATTTTTCAAAGGACCAAGATTTAAAAATTGATAAAAAGAAAAAGGCATAACGCTTAAAGATGCACCTAAATCTAGCATAGCATTCTCTATGACACTTCTTCCAATAGAACAAGTAATAGAAAACGTACCTGGATCTTTGCACTTAGGAGGTAAACTCTTTTGAAGCACAGCAGAGACATTAACTCCAGCACTTACCTTACCTTGTAACCTTTTCTTGTTGGTACAAATTTGCTTAAGTAACTTTGCATAATTTGGAATTTGTTGAATAGCATCAAGAAGTGGGATGTTGACCTCAACTTTTCGCAGTATCTCCAAAATATCTGGATCATCATCTTCTTTCTTTGACTTCTTCAATCTTGATAGAAAAGGTGGCGCGGCATCAGTCTTGGAATCCTTCTTGTCAGAGGCGGTTTCCTTGGCTTTTTCCATGGTGGTTGCGCCATCTCTTCTGGGCTCATCTTCAATCTTGATTTCTTTGTCAGTCACTTGCAATTCTTCTTCTTTGGTGTAGCTCGGCTCTCCTTCATCTTGTGCGGCACAGGTTGGATAGGGGTTTTCCAACTCTTTTCTACTCCTTAAGGTGATTGCACTTACATTCTCCTTAGGAGGTACCTTTGGTTGTGATGGGATCCTTTGTTGACCTTGTGTCTTGAGCTCACTCATGTCACTAGCCAATTGACTAATTTGTTTCCTCATCATCTCCATAGCTTCTCTCAATTTTTGCATCTCGACAGCTTGTGAAGATTGTTGGAAATTAGGCCTTTGATAATTCATTGGCCTTCCTTGATAGTTACCTTGGTTCCCATATTGTTGACTTGGTTGCTCGGCTCTCCAATAAGGTTCAGGCTTCCTTTGATATGCTCCTTGCATTCCAACAGCATTGACTTCTTGCGCGGTGTGTTCCAAAGAAGGGCACTTATCACTGTAGTGTCCTTGTTTACAAATACCACAAACCTTAGGCACACTTGAAAAATTCGCATTGAATAAATCAGTGAGCGCAGCGACTTGTTGATTTGTTTCTTTGAAGTTGTTGCTCCAGTGAGGTGGAATGGGTAGAGACTTCATTGATTCTTCTTGTATTGCCTTCTCTTGAATAGTCTTCTCGAGATCCGAATTGTTGAGTGTTGGCAGCCATGTTCTCCACTAAAGTCCAAGCATCGGTGGGAGTTTTGTCTATGAAAGCTCCTCCACTTGCAGAATCTATGGAAGATTTGTCAAACGGTAGTAGTCCTTCATAGAAGTACTGGATCAGCAACTGTTCAATGATTTGATGATTGGGGCAGCTCACACATAGTGTCTTGAAACGTTCCCAATATTCATGCATTGTCTCTCCATGGCGTTGCTTAATTCCGCAAATCTCCTTTCTTATATTTGATACTTTATGAGCAGGAAAGTACTTTTCCAAGAACAACTTCTTAAGGCTCGTCCAAGATGTGATTGAACCAGTTGGTAAGAGGTACAACCAATCTTTTGCACGATCCACAAGAGTGAACGGAAAAGTTCTTAGCTTGAAATGGTCTTCAGTGATACCTTGAATATTTGTTGATGTGCAGGCAATCTGGAAATCGGTCAGATGACGGTGAGGATCTTCTCCAGACAGACCATGAAATTTGGGTAAAATCTGAATAAATCCAGATTTCATCTCAAAATTTGCAGTCGTATCTAGGTATCGAACTGCTAAGCGTTGTGCATTGACGTTTGGTGCAGAAAGCTCTCTCAGGGTTTTAGGACCTTCGTTTGCCATGTCTTGTGATGATGTTGAAGCAGCAGATCTAGGAGAACTTGATTGAGAACTCGAATTGGATGACTCCTCTTCTTGTTGTCGATTAGATTTCTCCTTTCTTAGCGAAAATAATGTTCTTTCTGGCTCTGGATCAAATTCAAAGTCTTATTTACCACTACTTTTTGTCTTTGGCATGCAGCTTCCTAGAAAAACTCAAAAAAAAAACTCAAAACAAAAATTGTTAGTAGTAAAAGTTCTTAAACAAAATTAAAATTAAAGACAGAAAATAAAAGAAAAATATTCTTTTAAAAAAACGCATAACAAAATTTTTTTTATGACGCAGAAAAACTCTTTTTTTTTTAGAAAAACACAGAAACTCTTTTTTTTATGATGCAAAATTTTTTTTTTCGACGCAAAACACAAAACAAAATTTTTTTTTTTACAAAAAGACGCAAACAAAAAAAATAGAAAACGCAAAAACAAAATTTTTTTTAGAAGAAAACGCAGAGCCTAAAAGAAAATTTCCAGGATTCGTCTTCAGATGAGTCTATTTCCCTTCCCCTGGCAAAAAACCAGAAAAAGTTCCCTTCCCCGGCAACGGCGCCAAAAGTTATGATCGGTCGTCAGCAATCATAAAAATAAAATCCCAACAAACTCCTAACTAAGTAGATAGGGTAAGTAGGGGTCGATCCCACACAGAAGGGTGATAGACTTTATCCGAAAATTCAGTCCTTAAAATCTCTCAAAACAGAACACAGAAAGCAGAGGGTTAAGAATAATAACTAAGAAGAAAACAATTATACTAGAGAACAAAGCAAAGTAAATTAAATCTAAGTCTATGGCAGATAAGAAAGAAAACAATAATTAAGGGTATACTTCTTCACCAATGGTAGAAAACAATCAAATTAATTACGGGTCCTTGATTTAAAAGATAAATTCAATATTAAATTCATGATGATAACTGGTCTAGGGAAAACCTTAACATGCTATTTAGATAAGATTAGCCGTCAAGCCTTAAATTACCCCTTTTTCCTCCTAACTAATCGATTAGCCGTCAAGACTTAAAGATTTGCTAGGATTCAAAGCATTAAGATCAACTTTTATTAGTTCTTTCACACATGCTTAATAAATAAAACCATACAACAACCAGATAAATCTGATCACTGGCATGCAAACCCAATTAACCCGCCGTCAAGCGCGGCTAACTTGCTACACACAATCAAACATGAACGTCAATCCGCTATTTGATCTAGCCAACAATCTCTCAAATTACCTCTTTAGTGGCCACAATAAATCAATAAAGATCAACATTGTAGAATTGAAATAGAGTTTAACATGCTATCTATCAAGAATAAAATAGCAAATTATAAGAACAGAAATCTCACCATATTTAATTGATTGAATTCACCAAAGGATCAGAAGTATTAAGAATTTAGCTACTCATGGATTTGGGAAAATCCATGAGCGGCATAAGAGTACTTACATGACCATGGAGGGGCGAAATCTCCTTGCAAAATAGCTAGGATTACCGCACCCCTCTATGGCTAGAGAGGGTGGCGGCACTCTTGCCTAAAAAAACCTAGAAGAAAACTAAATCTAAAGAGAATTATGTGAAAGTATGTGAGGTAAGTGATTTGTGTTACAGGAGGTGGCTATTTATAGTGGAAATAACCCTAGGAATTTCAATCCTAACTTGGAAAGGAGTCTAGGACGGTTTAGGGTCAAACTTAGAGTCTAAGTTAGATTAAAAGTCATCCTAGAGTAGAATCCAAGTTAATATAGGATTCTGAAAAAATCCTGAATTCGTGCAGGAACTTCGACAACATTTCTGGGCTTGAAAACAGCCGAACTGGATCTTGGACTTCAAAGGAAAGTTGTAGATCTCGGAGTTAGCTTTCCAACGAGTACTCATAGACTTCAAACAGAGGTCTGAGCAAAAAGTTATGAGTTTTCTATCAAAACTGCGCCTGAATCCTAATCCTGTTGGGACTATAATCGGGAATTTACGGGATTTGGATATTTCCTTGGATATAGGAGTTATTAATTGGGATTTTAATTCCAATTAATGATTTATATGGGCTGAGTATTTTCCCATATAAAATATCCAAAAATACCAAAGCTTAAGGGCTTTTTCCATGACTTGTCTTCAATCAAAGCTCCAATCTTCAATTCTTGCTCTTGAAATAAATCTTCAAAGTCTTCAAGTCTTCAAATTATCTTCAAATGGTCTTCAAACACGAACTTCGAATCTTCCAAATCTATGCTCAAAATTGCTTTGCACAAATCTGTGTAAAAAGTCATCAAAATAGCTCCAAAAATAGTGAAAAATAACAATTTCTCATTTTCACATTACTTAAAGACTAAAAACACAAATATTATCAAAATAGCATATATTTAAGCATAAATGGGTCCAAAAACATAATAAAATAACCATAAAAATAGGGTCTAATTTAGCTCAATCAGTTGTAATCAAAGCTTTGATTTCGAGTTGTGAGTAAAAGAATGACGGTGATTTAATCAAAAGGTGTTTCAAAATCAGTTTTGGTCAAAACAATGATTTTGAGGTGACTGAATCCATGTTTTCAAAAAAAGGAGGTTTTAAGTAGACAATGCGATTGACGTCAACACTGCTCCCACACTTCAAAATTCCTTCAAATTCCAGATTAAACCCATTCTCTTGGAACCCAACACCATAGTCTTGTTTTCTTCTGAAAGGGGCAATTTGGTCGTACTGTTAATGTTATCACAATGCCTCGAAGGCAAAATGATCGAGCTTCAATTTTCTCAATGTCCCTTAAATCATCCAAGTTAACTTTCAATATCCCAAACTTTTCTTTCAACCCGAAAAAGCAGTGCACAATTCAAAGAGTGCAAATCAATTCGCTGAGGTTCATCATTAGGAAGGTCATTTCAATAAAGGGTGGTATAAATTTCTGTCATGATTTCCCAATAATCAAAAAAATGAAATGAAAAAATGAAAAAATGAAAATAAAGGCACTTGGAATATCCGGAGGAGTCCAACAAAATGGTTTTCAAAAGAGTCATGGTTTTTAAGAAGATTTTGATAAAATTGATTTTCAAAAAATGATTTCGAAACTCGTTTTCTCGAGGAATGCTATTCAATGAAGATGTCCAATCTTGAAGTGATAAATGGCTTTCTTTCATATTCCCTTCACTTGTAGAAAAATATCCATTGTTGTCCCCCTTTGAGCCTAATTGATTTCTTTTCAGATAAACCTTAATCAAGGATCACCCTCCACACTGGGGGGAAAAAGTGAAAAAGGATCAGCATCGAAAGAAAGGGTGTGCATTCAATATTTGAATGGGGCATCCCGATAATGATTGAGTCCACTCCATCAAGAAATTAAAAAAAACAAAATAAAAACAAAAAAATCAATCAAATCAAATCAAAAGAGAATTGATTGATGGAGCAAAGGACAATTGGTATGATAAGATCCTTCACATGACAAAAGATTATCCTTGATTCAAATACCCTCAAACACATTTTTGAGCCTTTATATCCTTTCTTTGGCAACCCAGAACCCTAGCCTACATTACGTGCCTAATAAAAGTCCATCTTTGATCAAGTGAAGACATTCGAGAGGAGATTTTTCCTCAACAAAAATAACAGTCCTTTTTGCAAAATGTTTTGGGTCAAAACTTTTAAAAAGTTTTCGGGTGAATTTGGAGTTTTTCAAGTGCATTAAAAATGAATGATAAAAAAAGAAGAAGAATGAAGAAAAGAAGCTCTAGGGTGAAAACCCGAAAGGGCAGTCTAGAGCAAGAATGGGAAATCAATAAGCCACCCACAGTTTCAACAAAGAAAAGGAAAGATGACACTTCTATCATAGGGAGCAATGAGTTACTTTCAAACACCAAACGCTTCAGCTCTGCCAAAAGAGCCCAATTCTTTGAAGCTTTCAACAAATTTTCAAATCTCAAACTTTTCATAGAGTGTTGACTCAAATCATGTCTCAGAAAAAGGTTTTCAGAACAAGAAGTTTTACAATAAAATTGCTTTCCATTTATGAGTTCAAGATCAAAATTCGCTTTTCAAAGTAAAATTGCTTTCCATTTGTGAGTTCAAGATCAAAATTTTCTTTTCAAAGTAAGATTGCATTCCATTTGTGAGTTCAAGATCAAAATTTGCTTTTCAAAGTAAGATTGCATTCCATTTGTGAGTCCAAGATCAAAATTCGCTTTTCAAAGGACATTGAAGTGGTGACCACCAATTCTCTTCAGAGTTCTAATTTAACAAAGTTTTCGTAGAAAATGAGTTTTTCTTCCAGCCTAAACTGTTTGGGGCATACATTTCATAAGGATCATATTGGGGCAATATTTATGAATTCATGACATGTTTCGAAAAGTTTCACTTACATGATAGAAATCCACATTTTAACTTTCGGTCGAATTTTGTTACAAAGATGATAAGGGAATGGATACAGGGAGTAGTGGTATAAGCAAAAGAATCTTTCAAAGCATATTATTCAAGTCAGATCTTGGGCAAAGAGGGAGACCTCAGCATGAACAAGAAAGCAAAATCAAGGACAAATCAAGAAGAGCGGAAATGAAGCAAAGTTAAGAAAGCAATGATTCGAGGCAACAATCCAGAAGTTTTAATCATAACATCAGACTCAGAGTTATTCTTCAAGTTATCAAAATTGACCGCAAATTGGTCCTTTTTTCATCATCAATCAAGAGGTTTTCAGTTACAACATCAGACTCAGAGTTATTTTTCAAGTTGACCGCACATTGGTCCTTTTTCATCATCAATCAAGAAGTTTTCAGTTACAACATCAGATTCAGAGTTATTTTCCAAAGGTATTTTCTTCCAAAATTACTTCCATGTGGTTCCGATTCAATTCTAAAGATTTTGCATCGGTTCCATCCGAATACATAGGCTTTTCCACAAGCCAAACTCGTTTCCATACGAGTCAATTATAAACATGGGCTTTTCCACAAGCCAAACTTGTTTCCATACGAGTCAATTATCAACATTCCATATGAGTCAATTATCAACATGGGCTTTTCCACAAGCCAAACTCGTTTCCATACGAGTCAATTATCAACATAGGCTTTTCCAGAAGCCAAACTCGTTTCCATACGAGTCAATTATCAACATGGGCTTTTCCACAAGCCAAACTCGTTTCCATACGAGTCAATTATCAACACAGGCTTTTCCACAAGCCAAACTCATTTCCATACGAGTCAATTATCAACATAGGCTTTTCCACAAGCCAAACAAGCCAAACTCGTTTCCATACGAGTCAATTATCAACATAGGCTTTTCCACAAGCCAAGCTCGTTTCCATACGAGTCAATTATCAACATAGGCTTTTCCACAAGCCAAGCTCGTTTCCATACGAGTCAGCTATCCAAGCCACGTAGGCTTTTCCACAAGCCGAACTCGTTTCCATACGAGTCATTTCAAACATTGGGTCCATCCATACAACAGATGCTTTTCCATAAGCCAAGTTTAATGAAGTTTTTCCAAAACCGGACTTGTTTCCATATGAGTTAAGCCTTACTTCCAAGTGAGCTCAAATCAAGTTTATTTCCATATCATATTCAGGATTGTTGTTTTCATCAGTTGGTTTCAGGATCCTATTCGAGGATCTCCCTGCTTTAAATTTCTTCTTTCTGAGGCTGCTTCGGGTTTTTATTTTCGGTTCTTGTTTTACTTTCCCTACTCGATAAAATGGGTGTCCACGTCTTTGCGCACTTTCTAACTCTCAGAAAGTATACAAACTACTCTTTTGCACACTTCCTGATAATTAGAAAGCACACAAAGAGGGGCAGCTGTAGACACCCATTTTTATCATGTATCCTTTAATTTAAATCAATTTCATTTCTTAATTGAAACTAGGGTCATCTAGGGGCATTTTGGTCTTTTTTTATATTCAGGGGCATTTTAGTCATTTGAACATCCAGGGGCATTTTGGTCATTTGCACACTCAAGGGGCATTGTGGTCATTTTAAGTTCACATTTAATCTAGATTAACTAAGTCATTTTAGTCATCTAAATTGCATTAGAAAAAAACTCAAAAAAATCTTAGCGTGCATCTTTGCCATTTTTGCATATTAGTAATTTAACATTATTGGCATTGTTGCATCCCAATCATGTAGTTAAAGTTCAATTTAGTTCATCAATTTAGCAATTAGTTAGACGTTGCATAAGTAGAATTTGGGTATTGCATTTTAAGTAGTTTTCATTGTAAGCATTGTCACTGTATAAGTAAAAAAATAAGAAATTTGAAATCACAAAAAGTCATTAAATTGCATGGACATGCGTCACAATTTTAGGGTATAGTTGATGACTTGGCACTTTAATTACTTATTCTAATATAAGATCATTCTAGGAAAGTTGATTTGCTTCATTTAATTTAATAAGGTCATTTCATCACATAGCATGCATAAAGTCCACATCCCATTTTGCTAATCAATAACTACACCATACATGCCCTAGCTTACTTTACAAAACTGTTCTTGCAAAGTTACAATAATTGGAAATGAGAAAAATTACAAAAAGATTAATACACATGTTGGTTTAAAATAGGATGCCATGATTCCGCACTTCCTGGTGCACTTCATTCCTCTTATACATTGACTCTTGTTCTTCAAGCACTTTTATCTTAGATGCGTTTGATTGAGCTTATCAACCTCCTGCATACATTTCGATACCCATGATCGTGTCAATAAGCCACATGATCAGGACTAGCATATCAGTGGTAATCATCAAACCATAGGCAGCAGCAGAGGAAAATAAAACCCAAAGGATTAGTTAGGAACAGAGTATACCTGATTCCCCCTGGCCAGCTCATCAAGGGCACCTGAACTTTCTTCCTGATCTTATCGGTTAGTTGCCTCAAATTTGGAATCTGCAGAAAGGGACAGGGGATTTAGTTAGCTGCAAAAAAGGAAGAAAAACAGAATTCAGCCCCCTTGGAGACTTCTCTACACACGCGGAATCCAGGGGAGAGGGAGGGAAACAAAAAAAGCAAAAAATCTCATCCTCACAGCTCATCACCCCTCTCTCTCGAACCTTCCCAGGCGAAATTCTCTTTTCCCATTTTCTGAACAACCATTCTCCAGCTCGCTCTCCAGAATCTTCTCTCATACACACGCACTGGAAAAAAATCTCACACTCTCTTTCTCTCATTTCCCATCTCCTCTCCACACAATTAACCAGATCCTCACCCAAAAAAAAGGGATACGGAAAAAAAAAAAAAAAAGCTCTCTGGACACTGCTAAAAAAAAAAAAAAAAACCTACCACTTCGCAGGCTTCCCACCATTTTTACACAATAACATCTCCATTCTCTTCTTCACAGCTCATCTCGACTCTTCCCTCTCTCGATCATTTCCCCATCTGATCCTCACACCCTCATTCACCTCCATCAACACAACACACTCAATCTGACATCCTCATCTTCTACCGCTCTCTCTCTCATCCTCTTCATCACCAAATTCCACACGGCCTCTCTCCAAGTCTCTCCCTCTCACACTCTTCACACCTCTGAACCTTTCCCTCTCTTCCATGAACACTATACCCTCACTAAAAAACCCCATTGAATAGCAAACCAAATAAAAAAGAGAAAGAAATAGAAAAAATACCAAAAAAAAGAGAGATTCTGGCACCTCACCGTAGAAACAGAAGACTCGCACGGATTGAATCAAGACCCCTAAGGAAGATGAGATGATGGTCAGGACCCACTGGAACTCGACTCGGAAGTGAAAATGTTCTCCGATGACCGATGTTTCAATGGTGATTCGACATAGCAGCCGAAGAGAATAAACAATCTTGGTTCGGGTGATGGTGGCTCGGGTTGCTTTGAATCTTTTGTAATGGCTAAGAAAGAAGATCGAAAGGTGATGTTGGTAGTTCGGTTAAGGCACATTTGAGGGAAAGAAGATCTTTTTTCCAGAAAATATGATTGAGGAGGGTTTTAGGAGTTTGAATAGAGCGGATCTGAAATTTCGAGCTTAGTTTGCGGTGAGAATCGTTCTGGTAGCGGCGTCTCCACCACCAAGTAATTCTCGGCGGCCCCTAGGAAGGCAGAGGCGCTGTTAACAAGAGGAGGAGCTAGGGTTTCGAAGGGAGAAGAAATAACAGAAGAAGAGGAAGAAGAAGAAAACGCATAAGAAGGGAAAGCTGGGCTAAACGGCGTCGTTTCAGGTAAGTTTGTTTTCAAACTTTTCCATTTCATGCAATTAAGTCCTATAGGTTCTTATTTGATTCACATAAAACCTAAAATTTTTTTCCGTTTTCAAATTAGTCCCTGATTAGGGTATTATTTATCAATTGATTCATTTTTATCCCTGATTTAGGATTTTATTTTTGATTTATGCGTCCTAGTCCCTGATTTAAGGTTTATTTCTTAATTAAATGCAAATTGGCCCTTGCTTTATTCAATTTGACCCCTAATTTTAGATATTATGAAAGAATTTTGCAATTGAGTGCTTGATTTACATTATTGGTATTTAATTTGTGCTTTTTGGTTCTTGAATTTTACTAATTAAACATGGAAATTGGGATTTAGGCTAAAGATTGAGTTTTTAGTCAAAATTATGTTTATTCATGGCAAATTGATTTTGAAATCTTAATGTTCAAGTTGGTAGTAATTTAAATTGATTTCGTAATTTCGAATTGAGTTAATTTGGATTTGAAAAATTGAGGTTTTGATTTAATGCTATGTTTTTTCCTTAAATTAAAAATGACTTGAGGATGACATGTCAAGACAATTTGGGTTATTCTTAATTCTTGAAAAAAACAAAGCTTGGAGTTAAAAACCTAATTTTCCAAATTTGAAAATAACTTGAAAGAAATTGATGAATCCTTTTAAACGCCTTTTAATTTGGGAATTAAGGTTTTGATTTCCTAAGCTAGATTCAATTGTACTGTGAGTTTATCCCATGATCAATTTTCCTTTAGCTTAGATTCAAGTTGTTCTTGTTTTGGTCTTTGAATTTAGATTTGCATCTTGATTTGTTTATATGCCTCCTGAACTTCGCTAATGATTTTCTTAGTGTGCAGAAAAGGTCCCCAGTAGACCCAGTCCGGCCCATAAGTTTTTATTTCACTTTTAGCTTTTGTTAATTTGTTAATTGGTCCAATTGGGCCTTAGTTTGTAATAATTTAGTAAAGTAGAAACTAATTGCATGCATATCATATTTACTTGTCATTGATTATATCTGTTTGCATATCATACCACCTTAATTCAGTTAATGACCGTAACCCTTCTAAAGAAGTGGCATTCAGTGAGTGATCGAGTTTTCAGGGCCACTGAATGTCTCTGAGGATGAGACGGCTCTTCTCGAGATGCGTCGGGGTTCCGAGCATATATCCCGGGAAGTGCTTTCAAAAACCCGGGTTACGCGAATTAACTTTAATAATTGGACTTTGCATACATCATTTGCATACATGCATTAATTTAGAGATAGAAAAGGAAAAATCCCCAAAAAAGTGAAAATCAGAAAATCAAAAGAAACAATAAAAGGTGTTTTCAAAAAAGGTTTTTGCTCAAATCATGTTCTCTTATTCGATTTTCAAAATTAAGAAATGGGAAATTTAAGAGTTTTCAAGGTAAGCATTTTCAAAAAAGGAATGTTTTTTAAGTAACCCAAAAGAAGATTTTAGAAATTAATAAAATTGATCAAATGTTTCAAATTCAAAAAACGAAAAAGATTTTATCACAGCATTTTCAAAATTTCTTCCTGATGTGGGAGACTCAACAAGGGAACAAACAGTGAAAGAGAATCGAGATAGAATTGATCGACGTTGTTCGGTTATATTTTTTCGAATTCTCGACATCGGTTTCAAAATTGGTTTTATTTTCTTTTTGTAACTCCTTTTTAATAATAATCAAGATTAGGATTAAAAGCAACCAACTTTTCTTTTCGACCCATTAGATCTAGTTAGATTAAGAGGTACCGTCACTTGACGGGCGTTTCAGGGGTGTTGATCCTTCCTTGGGCGTAATCGACTCCCGAACCTAGATTTAGGTTACAAAGACCGGACCTTAGGTTTAGTGGGTCCATTGTCGAGCTATGGACTTTACTTAGCTTAAGTGACCTTTAGGTGACTAATCACACCTTAGAATGTTGATTAGTGGCGACTCCATTTCAAAAGTCGTCTCGACAGGGTTCCCCGGACCCGAACGTTTCGACAAGTACCATGACTCCTGGAGGCATCCAACCAACAACTGTATTGCGTTCAAGAACATAGTACAAGAAAAGATAGAAAAGGGAATCTTGAAGTTCCCTGAGGCGCCTAAGAAGGACATGGGAGTTGACAAAAATCCTTTCTTAGCTCCTATCCACATGGTCGCATTCAACCTCCTAAAGGATGGACAGCTGGCTAGTAAGGAGAAGGGAGAAACAACTCCCAAAAGGGCGAATTTGGCTCCAAGCATCTCCTTGGCAGCCAACCCTCAACATGAAGGTAAGTTTTTTCACCACTCTGCTAAAGCTAAGAAGTTGGTTGATAAAGCACCAAGGAGGAAGCTGGAACTTTTCTCATTTGAGGATGAGGAGGAACCTATGGAACATCTTGATACTTCTTCCAGGAAGAAGATTCAAACAAAGTTGGAGTTTTCATCAAAGACTCCACTCTAAAAGAAAGAGAAAAGCAGGGCAAAGCACACTCCTAGCTCGGGGGGCAAGCCAAAAGCTTCCTTCCCTCCTCCTAAGTAGAGCAAACGGGAGTATGGAGAATCATCATTAAGGATGGCACCATCTTCCTCTCATCCTAGCTCATCTGCCCATCACAAGGAGCAAAGGTCTTCCAAGAGAGAGCATGATCAACAACCACAAGTTGAGATTCATTCTAAGTCCTTTTCAAAACGGACTAAGCATGAGATCAGACCTTGGTTGGATCACCAGAAGGAAGAATATCGCCATGCAGCTGTGAGAAAAGAGATGAACCTAAGAGGTGACCATGCACGACCAAAGATGGTCAAGCCACCATCAAACACTCAAGAGGGTGTGTGGTGAAAAGTGCAACATCCTAAGTACCCTATTCAAAAGAATAGAAAGACTTGGAGAAGACGAGAACTTCGGAAAAGAGCAAAAGCTCGAAATGAAGAAGTACTTGATACCATGCAAGTTAATGAGAGTGGAAACGAACCTTCAAAGGATCCACCACCTACCAACGAGATGGATATTTCCCTCATGGACCTATTAGACATGGGAGTAAAGTTGTGCAAGGAGAATATCCTCTTTGAAGAAGCAAAGCTCAAAGCAAAAGCACTTGAGCTAAGTAAGAAAGAAGTTCAACTCCAAGATCGAAGGCAAGCCTTGATTGACATAGTCTATGGCAATGAGGATTATTCTTGCCAAGAGCTAGCAGACAAAGGCGCCATCAATGAGGAAGCAGTCCTTGCATACAGAAGACTGGCCATGAGAGCATTAGCCATATGAGATGAAGATGGAGAAGATGATGACTTCGAGATCCGTAGTATTGACAATGACTCATACTACAACAAGTTTCCTTATGAAGCTTTGACTAGAAGACTTGAAGACTGGCCACCACATGAGGCCACTCAAGATCTACTCCACATCTCGGAGAACATGCCACCATGGCAAATATTAATTTTGCTTGAAAAAGCAAAGTTAGATAAGGAGAGGAAAGAGTTTGAAGCTAAAAGATTCGAGCATATCGAAGCTGAAACATCCTTTTCGAGAGACAAGAAGCCATAGATGATGCTGCTAAACAACTCCTTAGGAGGGTCATCATCGAAGAGCTTAACATGAAGGTGGACAAGGCCCCAGGAGACCAAGATGAAAGTCTGTGGACTCCACACTGGGAGGATAATGGAGCCACTCACATGGAGGATGCCATACCAACTTCATCTGATCAGAACATGTGTGATGAGAGTTTGGGAGAAAAGCCTGTCGCCATGAGTGAAGAGGAAACATTAGCCGCTGAGGACTTTGACAACAAATCTGTTGATTCAATGGCCTTTGGGCAGTTCATGATTAATCTTAACCATACTACCATCACTCTGCCATGCACATTTGCTGCTAAGCTGAAAGAGCGAGTGGAGTCATTTCAACCACCCTCTCCCTAGGAGAGTGAGGATATCATTGAGATCCCCTCAGGGAATGAAGAAGACTCGAGGGGCAACAACTCAGATAATGGAAAAGCCATGATCTTCACCAAGCCTGATGAGGCAAACACTTGCCATATCAAGCCTTTGTATATCAAGGCACATGTTGATGGCATCCCAATCAACAGGGAACTTGTTGATAATGGTGCAACAGTGAATCTTATTCCCTACTCCTCATTAAAGAAGCTTGGCAAGTGCACTGATGACTTGATCAAGTCATAAGTCAATGTGAGTGATTTCTCTGGCAACGTCAAGAAGACAAGAGGCATATTGCCTGCCCAGTGACCATTGGGACAAAAACGTCCCTCTCTGCCTTCTTTGTAGTTGATTCCTCATCCAATTACAACATGCTACTTGGTAGAGACTGGATTCATTCCAATTGGTGTGTCCCATCATCTCTACACCAACTGCTGATGTTTTGGAATGATACTGAAGTTGAAGTGGTCAAGGCAGACAATAGACCATTCAAAGTTGAATCCAACGCAGTAGATGTAAGGTTTTATGATGGAACTACTAGACCTATCAGGTTCATGGGCCAGGACAAGTATGGCCAGCCATACCCATTGATCTCCACAGGAGAACTCAAACAAGAAGCCTTGAAAGAGGTGATGGAAAATCTTGTGCGGCCTAATGCTTTGATCCCCTTCAAGCCGCTTCCATGTGCTCCTATCATAGAGGAGATCCCATGAATACACAACCTAGGGAGGTTGTGTTGGCCAACAAAACCTTGAAAAAATTGTCGACATTGGCCTTAGAGATGAAGCTCCAAAGCTTAGAGGACTCAGCCGCCCCATCAGCTAATGCGGCTTATCAAAGTATAGAAGATACACAAGATGAGATTACCATGGAGGAACTTGACCTTGCTCCCATGGAGTTAGATGATCTCAAGGCTGAGGTACAAGATCCTTTACTTGAAGTGAATCTTGGTACTGAAGAAGAGCCTAGGCCGACCTATATAAGTCAGTTTTTAGCCGAAGAAGACAAGCCACGCTTTGTAGCCTTGTTAAAGGAGTACAAAGATTGTTTCGCTTGGGACTATGATGAAATGCCTGGCTTAAGCCGTGACTTGGTGGAGCATCGCCTACCAATCATAGAAGGATACTCTCCTTACCAACAACCTCCTAGAAGGATGTCAAATGATGTCATCCTTAAAGTTAAAGAGGAAGTTGAGAGGCTCCTTAAAGCAGGATTCATCTGTACCACGAGGTATGTAGAATGGATTTCAAACATAGTTCCTGTGATTAAAAAGAATTGTAAGATCAGGGTGTGTTGACTTTCGTAACTTGAACTCAGCCACCCCAAAAGAAGAATATCCTATGTCTGTTGCAGACTTACTCGTAGATGGGGCCGCCCAAGATCAGATGTTATCCTTCATGGATGGACATAGTGGCTACAACCAGATCTACATAGCAGAGGAGGATGTTCCAAAGACAGCTTTTCGCTGTCCAGGTGCAATCGGTACTTTCGAATGGGTGGTCATGCCCTTTGGACTCAAAAACGCCGATGCAACCTACCAAAGAGCCATGAACGCCATCTTCCATGACATGATTGGAAAATTCATGGAGGTATAAATAGATGATGTAGTGGTTAAGTCACACAACCACCTTGACCACATTGATCATCTAAGGCACTCATTTGAAAGAATGAGACAAAATGGTTTGAAGATGAACCATTTGAAATGTGCTTTTGGTGTTGGTGCAGGTAACTTCCTTGGATTTTTGGTTCATCAACGAGGCATCGAGATAGACCAAAACAAGGCAAGAGCCATCATACAGGCAAAACCGCCCACCTCAAAGAAAGAACTACAACGCTTCCTTGGACAAGTCAACTTCTTGAGAAGATTCATCTCTAACACTGCTGGTAAGACCAAGGTGTTCTCACCACTGTTAAAGTTGAAAGACAAGGAAGAATTTCAATGGAATGACAAACATCAAGAAGCTTTTGAAGCTATCAAGAAGTACTTAGCTTCACCTCCTGTATTAGTTCCTCCTAAGAAGAATAAAACCTTGTACCTATATGTTGCAGCCACTACATCCTCTATATGATGTTTTTTGGCTTAGGGGTTAGGAAAAGGGAAGGAACAAGCAGTGTACTACCTAAGTAGAACTCTTACTGATGTAGAAACTCGGTATAATCCTATTGAAAAGCTATGTTTGTCACTCTACTTTGCAGCAATAAAACTTAGACATTACATGTTCAACTTTGATGTCTGTGTTATTTCAAAAACTGACTTAGTAAAATACATGCTATCTCGGCCTCTCCTTAAAGGCCGACTAGGCAAGTGGTGCCTAGCTCTTTCTGAGTTAAGTTTCAAGTATATACCTCAGAAGGCAGTGAAAGGGCAAGCAATTGCTGACTTCCTAGCCGACCACCCATGTTTAGACTTGGGAGAAGAGTTTGAAGATACAAACTTTGTCATGGTGGTATCCTTAATACCATGGGTATTTGAGTTTGATGGTTCTAGCACTTCTAACTCAGCGGGTGCAGGAATTGTAATCACCTTCCCTGATGATGACTATACCATGATGTCATTCCACTTAGACTTTGATTGCACTAACAATCAAGCTGAGTATGAGGCACTCATCATTGGTTTAGAACTGCTCAGGGAGATGAAGGTATCCATAGTACACATCAAAGGGGATTCTCTCTTGGTAATTAACCATCTTACTAGAGAATTCAATTGCACAAGTCCATCATTGTTATCCTACTATGCAGTGGCAGTGCAATTGTTAGAAAAATTTGATGATGTACGAGTAGAAAATGTCCCCGGACATAGAAATGAATCTGCAAATGTTGCTGCACAACTTGCATCTGGCCTTACATTCCAAGATGATATTTGGAAGAAGGTGGTAAATGTTGAAAGGAGGAGCATGCCTTCGACATTTACTAGGGACAATGTGTTTGAAGTGTACATGGTACACAGGCTTGATGATTGGCGCCAGCCATTTCTTGAATATCTCCAAAATCCATCAATAAGGGTCAGTAGGAGGATAAGGACTTTGGCTGTGCACTACACTGTCTTAGCTGATGAATTATATCGGAAAGACTTAGACGGATCTTTGATGAGATGTTTAGATCATGAAGAAGCTAAGAAAGTCATCAAGGATGTGCATGAAGGCTTATGTGGTGCACATCAAGCTGGTAGGAAGATGAGGTGGCTAATACGCCGTCATGGTTTCTATTGGCCAACCATCATGAAAGACTGCATGGAATTTGCCAAAGGTTGCCAAGCTTGTCAGAAGTATGGCCCTATATGGAGTCTTCCATCAGAAGAGCTACATTCTATAATAAAGCCTTGGCCATTCAGAGGATGGGCAATTGATCTTATTGGAAAGATCTACCCACCCGCCAAGGGAGGTGTCTGCTTTATTATAGTTGCCATAGATTATTTCACCAAGTGGGTGGAAGCAAAAGCTCTGAATGGCATAGCTCATAATGACATCAAGAAATTCATCAAGGAACATATCATCTACCGCTTCGGGATTCCAGAAACTCTCAAAACCGATCAGGGAACTAACTTTGATGGTGAGATCACAAGGAATTTTGAAGAAAAATTTGGCCTAAAATTAGAGGAATTAGATGATGTGGCTATGACTCAACTCACAGCCACATGCTTCACCGAAGTATAAAACTCACACGCTTCGTGGACTCAGCCACCCCAATTGCGTTCTTGTGGCTTTAAAATAAAAACAAATATTTTTTATTACTTATGAAGTAATAAAATTTCAAAATTTTGCCAATAACATATATGTATGGCGGAAAATTGGAAGAAAAATAAGAAATTCCATCACTTAAATTTTACAAGTGTTGTGGAATTTAATTTTTCAAAAATTTGGCCTTAATCAAAGGGAGGAGGTCGAATTTCTCAAGTAGTTTTGGGTTATTGCCGAAAATTATAAGGATTATTGGCAATTTAACTCCAAAATAAATTCTAAGTATTTAGTCTTGATGGTTTTAGTCATAAGACCAAAAGATTAAATTGACAAAGGATTTTGTTTAAGTTAAATGGCTAAAATAAAATAAAGGCCACTAATATCAAAATTGGCTAAAACTCATTGTCACCAATTCAAAACAAAAGATAACTTGTTTGAAAATTGAAAGTAAAAAACAAAATTCTAAATCACTCTCCTTCTTTCTCCTCTTCAGCAGTCACAGGGGGAAAGGTCTTAGGAAGAAGTGATCTCCATACTTCAAACTCTCTATCCATGCTATCCAACAGAGCTCTGAAGAAGTCTCTTTCAGCAACAACAGCTAGGTAGTCATCTTTTTCCTTGAGAAGAATGTTGGCCTCGCAATAGATTTCTTCACAATTGTGGTTGGAAGGCACCTCACGCTTCTGGGCAAGTTTGGCTTTTTCTAGCTGGAGAGCCTTCACCTTCGCTAAGTAATCATTGATTTCATCATCAATAGCCAACTCCCTCTCGGAAGGCGCCACTGAATGATACAAGGCCGCAGCTTTGTCATCTAAAGTCCTCTGACGAGCCTTGTATCTCTTCTGCTTCGCATTAAATTGATCGAAGTTGCTCTGAGTTTGATTGTACCTTGCAAGGAAGGCATCAAACGATCTTGGAAAATATTTCCAGAATTGAGCCTCATCCTCCTCAATTTCAAGCGAACGTTATCAGGTCTGAGCATGAGAATAGATGACTTCCTTATTGGTAGGAAGAATGGCGGCACCTGCTTTCAAAGTAAACTTGCAAAGTTCATCGAATGCTTCTTTCAGCTGTGCATCAGAAGGAACCTCAGTAACATCTCCAGAAGAGGCTTCATAGTCCATTGGTAGAAGTTTAGAAGTGTATTCCTTGAGAACCTTGCATCTTTGGAGGAGAGGAGCATCAACCAAAACAGGAGGAAGTACAGAAGATGAAGCAGTCATCAAAACAGGAGGTGCGGCAATGGGAAGAGAATTTTCAATTTCCACATTCCTATTTGCTGCCTCACTGACTAGAACAGGCATGGACATTGGAAGGATAGCTCCGGTAGTATCCTCAGAACATATTCCATGAGAATTGGAAACTATATTTTCCAAGTCATTCATGAAGTCTTTTCCACCTGTTTGCGTTGAAAAATCAATATCCCTTAAAGAGAAATTGTCTTCAAGAAGAAAGGATGTGGCCATCTCAAGGGCCGACCCTGTTGATGAAGAAGGAACATCTCCTTGATCCACATAGGTGACATGATCCAATGAAACGTCTGGTGAACAGGGAGATGACGCCACATCCAATGGTTCATTTGTGTTCTTCTGAGGAGGAACATTCTGGCTACCATGATCAGGGTGAGATACTTCCATCAGGTCGCCAGAAGGAAAACCACCAGACCTCGGAATAGCTTTCTTCTTCTTCGAAGCAGAAGGTTCTGAAGAATCCTTCTCACGAGAGGAAGCAGCACATTTCTGTATTACTTGCTTTGCCATTTTATTGGCATCCCTTTTGGGAGGTGCGAAAGCATCACCTGAAAGAGGAGATAGTTAGTAAAAAGCTTAAAGTATAAATTGAGAGTTTAAGTAACAGAAATTACCATGTAGAAAATGAAGTCTTGCAGCAATGTGAGAAACATCCTCACCACCAATATTCCTCCATATCTCTGACAACCAAGTAACAAAATTCGGAGTGGCCCCAGATAAGAAAGGAGGAATAATGAAGTCCGCCTCTTGCCTTTGTTTCTCAGCATTTTCATGACATCTCGCAAAGAAAGCTTTCTCAAGGACTGAAGGTCTTATGTGACAACACTTGTTCCTTGAGAACTGAGGAGGTGAAGGGATTTGCTGAATAAACCCAAGATGTCTACCTAGTAGAGGAGGACAATATGTTTCAAACCCAGGTTTGACTCTCCCATCTACTTCAACGCCAAAACAAAGGTCAATGGGCAGGCAGAAGTTTCTCCATGCTTGTTTCATAACATCAGCACTCTCGTTAGTAGGTGATTCTTGGAACCATGAAGGGCGAAAATACCTCTGAGAGTAGAGGAAGAACTCTTGATCTTTCAGATTCCATAAGGAATGGAAGACATTGTTCACATTGTTGTTGATATGCACAAGACATCCATATAGGTCACCATAACATCGAGTGATGAGGGTAGCTGCATGACGAGTAGGAGATAACTGAGGAAAATACATCCAAGCCCACACTTGAAGAATCCACAAAGGACCATGAGTACCTTTGTCAACACTCTGAGTAATGTTTTATAAGCCACAATAAAGATTCCCCAACACGAACTGGCCAAGAGCTAATCTCTTCCCTGAGGCCATGAGCTTAGCAAGGTGGAGATACTCAGCAAGGCAGACACGTGAAGGAGGACAAACAACGAACTTGCAGATTAGGCAGAGCATGAAAGCTGTGATCTCGTTAGCCTCAAGGGGGGCATAAGTTGGTTGAGCATACTCAGAGATAAACTTGTTGAAGTAAAGTTTGTCACTGAAAGGAATATAATAGAGCAAATCTTCAGCTTCATCAAGAGGGGTGGCGCAGGACACCCATTCGCCATCTACAGGAAGGCCTGTGATTGCTGTTATGTCCAGAAGAGTCACCGACATTGACCCACATGGAAGGTGGAAATAGTTCCAACACCTATTCCAAAAAAAAACTGAGAGCAGCAAGCAAGGCACCATCATAGGAGAACTCTTGCTTTGACAGCAAGACAAACGATAATAAGTCTTGTTCACGTAGTTGTTCTTCGCGATACATGACTATTCGGTCCACCCAGGCACACCACTCTGTTGGAAAGTAGGCCCATGACTGGAGTTTGTTAACCCATTTGCGGAAGTCATTGATCGGTCGTCAGCAATCATAAAAATAAAATCCCAACAAACTCCTAACTAAGTAGATAGGGCAAGTAGGGGTCGATCCCACAGAGAAGGGTGATAAATTTTATCCGAAAATTTAGTCCTTAAAATCTCTCAAAACAGAACACAGAAAACAAAAAGCAATTAAACAGAAAACAATTAAACTAGAAAACAAAGCAAAGTTAATTAAATCTAAGTCTATGGCAGATAAGAAAGAAAACAATAATTAAGGATATACTTCTTCACCAATGGTAGAAAATAATCAAATTAATTATGGGTCCTTGATTTAAAAGATAAATTCAATATTAAATTCAAGATGATAACTGGCCTAGGGAAAACCCTAACATGCTATTTAGGTAAGATTAACCGTTAGGCCTTAAATTACCCCTTTTTCCTCCTAACTCATCGATTAGCCGTTAAGCCTTAAAGATTTGCTAGGATTCAAAGCATTAAGTTTTATTAATTCTTTCACACATGCTTAATAAATAAAACCATACAACAACCAGATAAATCTGATCACTGGCATGCAAACCCAATTAACCCGCCGTTAAGCGCAGCTAACTTGCTACATACAATCAAACTCATGCGTTAGCCTTGTTGTTTGATTTAGCCAACAATCTCTCAAATTACCTCTTTAGTGGCCACATAAATCAATAAAGATCAAGATTGTAGAATTATAACAGAGTTTAACATACTATCTATCAAAAATAAAATACCAAATTATAAGAACAGAAATCTCACCATATTTAATTGATTGAATTCACCAAAGGATCAGAAGTATTAAGAATTTAGCTACTCATGGATTCGGGAAAATCCATGAGCGGCATAAGAGTACTTACACGACCTTGGAGGGGCGAAATCTCCTTACAAAATACCTAGGTATGCCGCACCACCCTATGGCTATAGAGGGTGGCGGCACCCTTTGCCTAAAAACTATAAAATAAATCTAAAGAGAATTATGTGAATTGGTGTGTAAAGGTGTGTGATTTGTGATACAGGAGGTGCCTATTTATAGTGGAAATAACCCTAGGAATTTCAATCCTAACTTGGAAAGGGGTCTAAGTCGGTTTAGGGGTCTAACTTAGAGTCCAAGTTAGATTAAAAGTCATCCTAAAGTAGAATCCAAGTTAAAATAGGATCCTAAATTTTTGCTGAATTCGTGCAGAAACTTCAACAGCATTTTCGGACTTGAAAACGGCAGAACTGGGTCTTGGACTTCAAAGGAAATCTGTAGATCTCGGAGTTAGCTTTCCAACGAGTACTCATAATCTTCAATCGGAGGTCTGAGCAGAAAGTTATGAATTTTCTACCAAAACTGCTCCTGAATCCTAATCCTGTTAGGACTAGAATCGGGAATCTACGGGATTTTGATATTTCCTTGGATTTAGGAGTCATTAATTGAGATTTTAATTCCAATTAATATCTTATATGGGTTGAGTATCTTCGCATATAAATTATCCATAAATACCAAAGCTTGAGGGCTTATCCATGGCTTGTCTTCAATTAAAGCTCCAATTCTTCAATTCTTCCTCTTGAAATAAATCTTCAAAGTCTTCAAATGGTCTTCAAACACGAACTTCGCATCTCCAAATCTATGCTCAAAATTGCTTTGCTCAAATCTGTGTAAAGAGTCATCAAAATAGCTCCAAAAATAGTGAAAAATAACAATTTCTCAATTTCACATCACTTAAAGACTAAAAACACAAATATTAATAAAATAGCATATAATTAAGCATAAATGGGTCTAAAAACATAGTAAAATAGGCATAAAAATAGGGTCAATTTTGGCTCAATCATATTCCCCCACACTAAATCTTTGCTAGTCCCTAGCAAACTAGTATAGAAAACTATGAAAATCACTAAAATTGAACACCTAAAAGACTCTATAATCCTAAACTAATGCAAATCAAAATTCAATTTTAATTTAAACTCTTCAAAAACTTTGAATGCATACACATATTAAGGATCAACTTAATTATGAAATCAAAATAACAAAGAATCATAAGAGCATTCAATTCAAAAGATCAACAAATAACAAGCATCTTTATTCTTAAGTAACCATAATTAAAGTAGTTCTAATCACTTACCATTCATCATATCCTATAACTACTTCTTTCCATAAGCTTATGTCTTCATCTTTATCTCCATTACTCAAATGAATGCATATCACAGATACAAATCAAGGGTTTACGTGTGGGTTATAATAGATTTTTAAAGGGTAATTGTTTTTTAGAAAATTGAGGTTACTAACCTCGAAGTGTTCATGATTTGGGGTTACTAACTCCCATTTTTGAGGCTACTAGCACTCTAGAAGGACTCCTTTTTATTTTTTTCTTCAGAGGGACAATATTTCTGCAATTTCATGCCTCTTATCCTCTTTCCAAGGGTTACTAACTCCTTTTGTTAAAGAAAAGAGTGACAACAATGGATTAATAAATTTTTTATAAAGTATGCAGAAATACGTCTTCTCCTCTTGCATGAAAACACTTCTTTTTGAAAAAGATTTTTTTTTAACTACCCTTTTATATAAGTAGTCCCCCACACTTGTTCTTGAAATATCCATAACATACTATCAAAATTGTAATTTCAATCAAGATTAAACACAAGTTCTAGAAATAGATAATCATAGAAAATAATGAACAATATGCTTTTATCACAAACTTCAATTTTACCTAATCTAAGAAATCAGATATCATGTTATAAATCAATCAATCAAAGAAAATATTCTTAAAAATTCTAAGTATTAATCAATCATAATCAAATCAATCAATTAATATATGCAAAATTTTCAAAATTTTCGAACTTAATTAATTTTTAAATTATCATGGCAATAATTAAGATTATGATGCATGCAGACTCTCTATTATCTAGACTCTCGCCCCCACACTGAAAAGACACATTGTCCTCAATGTGGAAACACAGTGGTTACAAAAGACAATGTATAGACATTCAATTATTGGAAAAGTAAAACAAGCCTATGGACCTGGTTTATTAAAATCATTAACAGCAATGTTTCACATATCTCATAATTTCAAATAGAATTTAACAAGATGGAATATGCACCTGCAGTTTATCCGGTGACTGAACTATTTTTGAACGTAGATTTGCATTCTCTTGGACACTTTGCACCAGATCAAACTCAGCCATAGAAATCTGTAAACAGAGAGTATGTCACCAGAAATAGAAATAATAAATAGTTCTTACACTTAAAGAGGGATAGAATAATGCAGATATAATAGCAAAATGGCATGGTAATCTACAGTTTAAAACACGTTCATATTAACATTAGAGTCAAATGCCGGTCTTACCACCCAAATAAGAAAGAAGACCCTCTACACAGATAAAGAATATAATGTATATACCAGGACTAACACTTGATCAACAACCCTGGGATGTCTATTTGCAGCAGCAATTTTTTAGTGTAACAGGAATACTATATCTAGAAGACTAGAGCAAGTAGAATCAAGTATCTGCTGGTGGAAAATTGTATAATCAATCAGGCAGTTATAACACTTAAAAAGCTCATATTTCACCAGACATAAAATACAAAATGCATGATGAGAGGAGGACATCTTAGCATTTCTAC
>AWUE01015036.1:0-70558 GCA_001974825.2 Corchorus olitorius | reverse complement strand
TTTAACAAGATGGAATATGCACCTGCAGTTTATCCGGTGACTGAACTATTTTTGAACGTAGATTTGCATTCTCTTGGACACTTTGCACCAGATCAAACTCAGCCTTAGAAATCTGTAAACAGAGAGTATGTCACCAGAAATAGAAATAATAAATAGTTCTTACACTTAAAGAGGGATAGAATAATGCAGATATAATAGCAAAATGGCATGGTAATCTACAGTTTAAAACACGTTCATATTAACATTAGAGTCAAATGCCGGTCTTACCACCCAAATAAGAAAGAAGACCCTCTACACAGATAAAGAATATAATGTATATACCAGGACTAACACTTGATCAACAACCCTGGGATGTCTATTTGCAGCAGCAATTTTTTAGTGTAACAGGAATACTATATCTAGAAGACTAGAGCAAGTAGAATCAAGTATCTGCTGGTGGAAAATTGTATAATCAATCAGGCAGTTATAACACTTAAAAAGCTCATATTTCACCAGACATAAAATACAAAATGCATGATGAGAGGAGGACATCTTAGCATTTCTACAAGATCCTAGATCACATGCAACTACAAAAATTTTTCACGTTAAAGAAATGGGCTAGTAATAACAAATGGCACACAACTCTTGCTTTTCTAAGGAGTTCTTATTAATATTCTAACCTTCTCATCCATTTGCCCGGTCTTATCCTTCAAGTTCCGAAAAGAGGTCTTCAACGACACCTAGTTATTTTTGAGGCCAGCAATCATCTTACGCAATTCTTTGACTCTTGAGTCTACCTCTTGAACAAGGGGCAGCTCCCTTTCTCTAGCTTCATTGTAACCTGCAATCTCTGCATTTAACTGCAACGCAGAGATATGGTCAAAAATTGAACATCAGCAGTCCATTAGAAGGCGGAGATATGATCTTCACCGTAAACCTTAGAAGTCCGTCATATACCTGAGAGATCTTAGCCTCCCACTCCTTTCGCTGCTCATCTAGAAGGGTCAATTCCTCTGCAATTGGTCTCAGAAGATTCATTTTTGTGTCTCTGATACGGAAATCAACAATGGAATACCTTAATGCATGAAAAAACTGGAAGCCATGGGATAACAGATTTAAGGAAATTCACAGTGGTTAAAAACATTTTGTTTTCTGAACCAAATCATTTCATATTCATAAAAGCTTAACAATTCATCCTAAGAATTTCACTCAAGTGAATCAAAATTCCTAAAGTCAAGGGAAAAAAACTTACTTATAAAGACAAAAATTGAGGATTGAGCTGATGAAAAACTCAGTGCGAGACGAGTCGGGTTTAATCAAATCCCTAAGGTTAAATTGCATTGGACAATGAAGAGAAGCCACCACTTCCCTTAACCTGGAATACAAATTCATAACCTGGATGGACCCAATTAAAAGATCAGGGTTCTCAAATTGCTCCAATGCCGAAAACTCAACTTGTCCTTGGTCTTCCCTGCAATAAAATAAAGCAACCCTAATTATTGTTATTGAAGGAAAAGGAAAAGAGGAAAATTAGTAAACGGATTTAGAGGGAAAATGGTCTTACTCGTGAAGAGCATCGAGGTACATAAGGAGGCGGGTGTAAAGATCGCAGATGAAATCAGGCTTCACATTCTTGAAATCGTTGTCAGTCACGACGGCGATTTGTGACTCCAACAGGATTGATATTATATCGGCTCGAGAGAGTACCGGATACTCGAATTTCGACATTTTTTTCTCTTTTCTTTGTGCTTACCTGAGAATTTCTTTCCAATGTTCTGTTTGGTTACTGGGAAACTGAGGGTAGTTTCGACTCTAGAGTATAGACGGAAGAGTGAAGAGAAGACATACAAACTTTTTTCTTTTCTTTTTTCCTTTTTCTTTTAAAAGCATGGAGAGGAATCATTGGGCCAAAGTCCAGAAAGGGTAATCGAAGCCCATATGTTTTTCCATGGCCCTAAAGAAATTAAATACATATATATTTTCTAGATACTTTCCCGTGAAAATAGGTTACTTTGATATTTCCGGTAAGAAAGCTCATTCGAAATAGAAAACTTTTTAAAAACACCGTATTTTAGGTAGCAACCCTAATTGCGGTAGGAAAGGGAATGCAAAATTCCAAACTTGGATAAAACCTCGTAAAAATGGGTATCAAGGTAGCTTACGGTGGGAAAGCTCTTGAAAAAATGTCCAAAAAAACGTACTTTTCTCGCTATACGAGATAGAAAAAATCTAATTTTCAATTATCTCATAGAGTGAAATTGCCTTATTAAGGTTTCCCCTGATGTTGGTTCATCATTGGACAAGTTTATTAGTAAGTTCTAAGGAAGAGATTCGTAAAGCTAGGGAGAAGAGGGATTCCTTCCACGAGCTAGAGGACTAGTAGAAAGCATAAACTAAAGTCCGATACCAGCAGATTAGGAAAGAGCAAAGTCAACAGAAGACGGAGATCCTTAAATAATCGGACCAGAAGCAAGCAAGCGGATATCGAAAGTATGTCAATTAACTCATCCTACTTGGTACTTCGGACGCCTTTGCTTCCTCCTCTTGAATCCCCGTTGAGCCTCTTCTCCTTACTACACGATTTCGATTCTTCTAGCTAGCTCCTTGGATAGTCCATCACGGCGGCTGTCCAGCTGAGCCTTTTCTGCGATCACTGCATCAACAACATTGTCAAATTGACTTACCCTTTGTTCGATGTCATGGAAGCTCGCACGGATCCTCCGATAATGATCAAACCGCTCTATGAGATGGCGCAGCTACGATTTATCGACCATAAGATAAGGGCCCATGTTTGGTCCGAAGTAGCAGAGCGAAGGTAAGCCATTGATGCCACATAAGCGAACATAAGGAGCAGATACACAGCTAATCTAATATTCCCGGGTTGACGAAATAGGCTCACTGTCTTCAAGAGCTGAACCTCTAGGCTGAAGTAGGTGTTCAATTGCTGATGGATTTGGGATGGGGTAGATTTACAGTCCCGGTTGTTCTTCCTGGGTTCGATTCCCGTCCTATTTTATAGAGCGATGGGGAGAGTAATTCAACTCCCCTGCTTGCAAGGCTCTGCTTACATAGTAAATTGGCTTGTGGTGTCCCGCCTCTTCCCGAACCAAAGTCGATGCCACCACTTTGTCTGATGCCGCCAAGTAAACGAACAGCGGTTCACCTTCCTTTGGGCTGTCGAGTAAAGGTGGGGTTTCCAAATATTCCTTCAGCTTTTCGAAAGCTTCCTGGCATTCTCTTGTCCACATGATCCCAACCAATCAAATGGATCTTTTTTCCTTCCTCACTATCTCGCCATAGGAGATTCTTTAGAATCTTATCAATTTCATTGTGGACAGAAGCAAAGAGGTGGGAGACCGGCATGGGGTACTCAACAATGGCAGAGGTGACAGACTGGATAAGAGTAGCTCTCCCAGCTAAGGAAAAAGTATGAGCTTTCCAACCCGCCAGCCTGTCTCTAATTCTATCAATAACGAAGAGGTAATCTTGTTTTTTAGCTTTTCTGTCCAAAATGGGGTGCCCTATTACCTCTTCCACTCCACTATCACTTCCATTTCTTTTTCCCAGGGTTTCCGTAGCTAATTTATCTGTAATGGTTTGAGCTGCAATTGCTCCTGTTGAATAAGTTGATGGGGAACTCTTCCCTGAACTTGCAAAGACCGACTCGGGGGATACACAATCCGTAGGAAGGGAAACCTCTTCTGAATAGGTTTACTCATCTCTTTCATACAGTTCGCTGCTATGCTACATTTGTCAGCTAAATGAACATTTTTAATGAAGGCAGCATGTTCCAATCATTCATCTCCTTTGTCAATTTCAAAACCCTAATTTGGTGATTCCCAGGTGACAAAACCCTTACTTAAATTGGTGCAGCGCGGAACCTGTCATAAAATATGTTCTCTGCGCCTGCCAAACACCCTGTACCTGAGGAAGGGCGGCACATACATGTTCCATACCTCATAATCAGAATTTCTTATGATAAATCATGGGCTTAATTAATCAATTTGGGCTTATAGGCAGGCTAACAAATCAAAGCCTTTTCCTAACAGTTGATCGATACAGCTCGACCAATTGATCCATAAAAGCGGAAAGATACTACATTTAAAAGGACGAGAAGTGGTATCGAACACGGATAAGAAGAGGCTCTGACAAGAGCGCATTAGAGAGATTGTTGATGTGGCATCCTACGTGGACGTGCTCTCCTCACGCCACGTAGGATTCATGCCACATCATATATTTTTATATTTTATTACAATTTTTTAATATTTGAAATTTAAATCTAACTTAAATTGAATACATTATCTATAAAATATGAATTAATATTTATATCCAAATTATTATTGTTTAATAACTGTATTAGGAGCAAAATTTGCTAATTTATGCCATTCTGATCATTCAAATTTCAAAATATCAACTTTTGAATTTAAATTGAAATTAGATTAAAATATAAATATTTAATTAATTCTAAAAATTCAATCATCAAAATTAAGTCTAAGAAAAATTAATTGCTCTTAACCAAATTCAAAATTGCCAGGGATAAACCAAAGTCAGTTTAACAATTTGTATGAAGTAATTATTCAAAGTCAAGTTCAGTGGTATTATTATCCTTTTAAATTGTACAATTTGTATCAATTATTGGTATTATTATTCTCTTAAATTGCACAATTTGTATCAATTATTTTATCACTACGTACCTTTAATCCATAATTTAAAATTAAAGTTTATATACATGATAATATGATAAAAGAAACGATTTTAAATGAAAATTTTCTATTACATGTGTTGCGCCAAAAATCTCTTTGGGAGTTTTCGCGTTAAAAACTTTTTGACAGCGTAGGGGCGTGCCAGTCAATTTGTTGAAATTGACAAAGAGGTTGTAGAAACATGTTGCTGGTGCGCGGAGCAGCAGATTATAGATCAGAGTAATTTGTGGGGACTGGATCAAAGTCACACCGGAGCTTTTAAATCATTAGATCCACAAGATAAAGTCTTCTTAAATTGCGTTGCAATAGCTGTTCTTGATTGAAATTGAGAGAAAAATAACTGATTGTTATCGCTGAGAAAGAAACACGCGTACAGTGTTTTAACGTCCGGAGACAAGATTGAAACAAGAAAATAACACTAAAAGAGTGTTCTTTTGTCCTGAGACAAGATTGAAACAAGGAAATTTTGAAGAACGAGTAAAGAACTCGTGATGAACAAGAGAAAAAGAGCGGAGCTTTTGAGAGAAAATAAGCACGGAGCTTGGTTTTTTGCGCGGAGCAAGTTTGTAGCTTTAAGAGCTGGTTTGTGAGATGAGTGATATCTGTTTGAAGCTCGGGGATTGATCCCTTTATGTAGGGGGCGGCATGGGCCTTGCATTTAATGGGCTTGACTTGCTGAAGAAGACGAATTTCTCCTCCTTAGGAGATGACAGCTTCTAGGAAAATGCAGTGAAGCTTCCTTCTTCTTCTGATTGCTTCCAACAACTAGGTAGAGGGAAGAGAGGATGACAGGGCGTCATCCCTCTAGATGGGAGACGGAAATCTTCCTCCTAGATGGCTGATGGATAATTCTTCCTTCTTCCTATCATACTTCAGCATGTCTTCGTTGCTTCCTTTGTGCTGAAATCAACTAATTTGACTAAGAAGTAGCCTTCTGGCATCAAGACTTGAATTCTTAACATCAAGGCCACGAAATTCTCCATACTTAGTCATATTTAGCTCATTAAATCATGAAAATAACACTTAGTTAAGAAAATGGCTTAAACCGGGGTGAGAAAGACATGTGTCCTTAACTGAAAAGAGTGCAAAAGTTGCAAACGAAGTCGGAATTAGCTCAAATTTCACCAGTAGGGTTAGATTATCACCATAAGACTATAGGAAAAATCTTGGTTGAAATCTAGCTCTCCTTCATGGTGAACTTGGTTTCATTCCCTAAACTGTCCTTAACTGAAAACTGTGCATAAGTTTCTACACCGATGTCAGAATAAGGTGAAATTTTACCAAGATGATCTACATGGCTCAAGGATCATCATGGTATGCTCCCTTGTTGAAATCGCAGCTTCTAGCCTCCTCAATTGATCAATTTTACCATTTTGTCCTTAATTGAACAAAATACAAAAGTTGTAGTTTTGTCTCCCGGGGAGAGGAAAAGGGCTAGGCGATTTCTTCCTTATGCTTGGTCGACTATGTTGAGGAGGTGTGAGGTTGAAAATCTCATACCTCTCTCATGTAGATAGGTGTTTCTCTTGCTGACAAACTTTAGCTCTCTGCCTCCTTCCTACAGGAAGAAAAAAATAACTCTCCTAAGGGAAGAGGGCAGCTTCTCCTCTACATAGGAGATGACTTTGGGCTTGTTTATGTAAGCCCATGAGATATTTTCCATCTCATGGGATGATGGCATACAACTTCCCTTTTTACTGCTTGCCTCCCTAGTTGACATCAGCATTAAAGGAAACTACCTCCTTTTATGAACTATTATGCCATTTCCTTAGGCAGGGCGGCACTCAAGGGGTTTTTAATAATAATTATTCTGAAAAAATAATTATCATTTAATAAATAATTAATAAATTCCAGCCCTTATTAATTAATTACAAGATTTTCCTAATTCTATCAGAACTAGGGTGGTGCAGAAACTAAATTTCTTCAGGATTTTTAATCAGTTAGGATAAACTCATACATTAAAACAAATAATTCGCATATATAAAGCAAAACACATGACCTCTCTTTCATTCTAAAAGTGTATTACCTAAATTCTACTCCATCTCTAGGTAATTCATCAAAATAAAGCTAATATTCTACTCCATATCTAGATAATTCATCAAAATAAAGCTAATATTAATTGTTGTTTGAAATGTATGTTGATTATCTAAAAAAACATAGTACGCTGCGGTCATTTTTTAATCTTGATTGCAATTGTTAAGACTCTTGTAGGTGGAAGAAGTTGGCTTCTGCATAAGGAATGCCTAATTTTTTGTAGTCAAGGAGCATGTATAGTTGTCGTAGGAAAATTGAATTAGTTGAGAGCATTTACAGGAGCATATGTAATTTACACAATGCATCACAAAATGATTGTACTTAGCATTGGCTAACTGTACTTTTGGAAATGTGGAAATATACTAAACATAAGCAACTAATAGAAACCTCAATAAAAAGGAAGTCGAATGATAAATAAAAAAAAACTTTTTGTAAAATAAAAGAGGAATAAGGAAATGTTAAATTTAAGTATTAAAAAATATAATCAACAAATAAATCCAGATTTACTTCAAAATGTTGCGATGAGAAGTGAAAGCTCCCCACTTTAGGTTATGCCATCCTAAGGCCCTGCTAAATTAAATGGAAGGATCTTATCAACATCCACCTGGAAATTTTAGGAAACAGAACGGAGTCCATGTGAAACCAATTCAGAGAAATGTTAGGGAAGAAGAAACCCACCCAAATAGAAATGAAGACGAAAGGAAAACAGAACTGGAATGTCAATAGTTTACCCATGAATTCAACCATTATTGTAGATACATTTATAGCACAATCTTTTGGAATTCTGGCAGAGGAGTTGAACCGGTAAATCCTAATATCCACACACAATTAATATGTAATTAAAACACACTTAATCATAAATATAAAAATAGTAAATTACAAAAAAGAGCAGCATGAAAAGTAAGAGAGGAAATTCATCGAGGGCCTTTTTAGTCACCTGAAAAGTGTGAAAAGACCAAAAAAAGCCAAAAGGAGGCACCACATTAATCCTCAATTTGGCCTTTAAGTAATTTCCATAGTCACTAAAAATAATATATAGTACAAGTTATATTAGCATGCGCTGGCGCTACGAGCATTCTTTATTTTAGAGTGGTACTTGATTAACTGATTGAATAAGGATATTAATATAATCAATTATATAAGGGCCACGGACATCTTTTTTTCTAGAGTGATGCTTGATTAACTGATTGAATCATAAAAGGTTGCAGTAAAAATGCAATTTAAATGGATTAGTTTTAATGTTGTCTCTTTGTTATTGACATAAATCATTGTAAGCTAACTTTTTAGACATGCAAAATTAAGGTCAAAGAACATGCTTTTATTTGTAAGTTATAGGAAGTGCAAAGAGATAATAAAATATGTTGTTAATTGGATAATAATAGACACATTGAACAAAGGGTGGTTTTAATTCAGAAGGGGAAAAATATTGAACGGTCCATGGTGAAGGGATGGAGAAGGAGAAGAAAGAGGAAAGAGATATGAAGGTGAAAACAGAGGGGAGTGATGAAAGGTTTGATTTTTGGTAAACCTGAAGATTGATCAGCACCGAGGAGTTGATAGGAAGCACCGACTGAGTTGGTGAGAGGAAAAAAGAAAATAGCAGGAGAAACATT
Source organism: Corchorus olitorius (assembly GCA_001974825.2). NCBI lineage: Eukaryota > Viridiplantae > Streptophyta > Magnoliopsida > Malvales > Malvaceae > Corchorus > Corchorus olitorius. Next base: position 62,229 of record AWUE01015036.1, on the reverse strand, counting down.
AATTAAAAGTAATTAAGGGTTTAGGGTTTAGAAGCAATTAATTAAAAGTCTTAAACATTAATTAAAAACAATTAAGGAAGGAAAATGGGTAATTACAAAAAAGGGTAGCAAGAAAAGGAAGGGGGGGAACTCATAAAGGGCTTTTTAGTCATCTGAAAATTGAGAAAAGACCAAAAAAATCCAAAAAGTGGCACCACATTAATCCTCAATTTGGCCTTTTAGTAATTACCCTGGGTACTGAGTTGGTGAGAGGAAAAAGAAAGAGGGGGGGTGGGGGTGGGGGTGGGGAACATTAATTAAAAGCAATTAAGGAAGTGAAATGAGTATTCCTGGTAACTAAAAATAATATGTAGTATATATATATATATATATATATATGCATTCCTTTTCCTAAATTTACATTTTTGTTTAAAATACTCTAACCTATAAATAATTCATCATATATGAGATCAATTTTCGTCTTACTCAAGAATACACATTTTACTACAATAACTCAATAAGATGCATTTAAATTACTTGAATTTGATTAAATTACTTTAATTCATATATACTCCATTTATATATATGCATTTAAATTTAATAAATTATTTTCTCAAAATTTATTATTTATGTTTATATATATATATATATTATATATATATATAATCATCTTGTGCAATTGCACGGTGTACAAACTAGTTTATTTATAAAACGCATTGATTTATTTGATAATTATTAATTAATTAATTAATAATAACAGTTAAAAAAACTGTAAATGGTTTTTATTTTGGCCAGAAAAAAAATGTAATGGCTGATAAATTATTTTCCTAAATGAATTTAATTTTTATACACCCACTTAGCAAGGCTTGAAGGCCACAAGAAGTTACCTTTATATTCATGTTTTCCTTGAATCAATTTTGGGTATTTAGCTTTGGTCATGAAATTTTCTTATCATTTTTCTCAGTTAATAATCTTAATCCCCTTGTTTTGCTCAATTTCAGGCTGTTAAAGGGATTGCCCTACCTTTAGGATCGGACAAGCTTTATAGTGGAAGTAGTGATGGAACTGCTCGACTATGGGACTGCATTACAGGAAAATGTGATTATTCCAGCAATCTTGGAGATGAGGTTTGGTCTATGATCACTGAAGCCACTGGGTGTTTATTGGCCTGAAAGATTTCATCAAGGTACTGAATATTCAGACATCAAAAGAAATTAAACTAGAAGGGCCGGTTGGACAAGTTTATGCCATGGTTGTTGCCAATGATAAGCTTTTTGCTGGGACACATGTGATTAGTCTGATTTCAATCATTCTTGTACATTGACTTATCTTTGGTTTTAGGACAAAACTGACATACTCTATTGGTTTGGTTTGTTGTAGAATGGTGATATAATGGCATGGAGAGCCTGTTTCGAGGCCAATCCGTTTCATCTAGCGGCGTCTCTGCAAGGCCATACTCGTTTTGTCTTATGTTTAAGTGTAGGAGAGAACATGTTATTTTCAGGTTCTGCAGACAACACAATAATGGTGAGTTGCTCTTTAAAAATGTTTGGGTAAATTGAAGGCAATAGGATAGTCTTTTTTTTTTTAGCAAAAACCATTGAATTCATATATATCATAAATCCGGATTACAAACGGGGGCATAGAATCTCCGCTCCAAACACAATTTAATCCCACTTCATCTATAATGAAAGTAAGATCATGTGCAAATTTTATTGGCTAATCTACTTACATGACTAAAACTACAAAAGGAAAACGAAGACCTAATTTCTCTAATCTGATCAATCAGCACACCCTCTTCCCAAAGAGAAGGCTCTGTCTTTAAAATCTCTTGAACTGCTAAGAGAGAATCGCTTTCTATCTCACACCTCATGAAGCCATACGAATGAGCAAGAATTAATCCAAATCTAATGGCATAAACTTCTGCAAATAACACATCAGGAACCCGATCAATCCTAGCTGAAGCACAAAACAAAATCTCCCCTGCAGAATCTCGAATTACAGCTCCGACACCTGCTTGATTATTAGAAGCCGAGAAACCTGCATCAACAATAACTTTAAATCGCCCTTGTGCAGGAGCTTTTCAACGAGGTATAGCAGCTGATCTGTGATTTCCCATACACCGGTTTTAATTAATCGATTGCTCCACTTCTGACACCAGCCTTGCAGCCATTGTAGAAACTCCCGCTGGTCTTTGACAAACACTTTCATGAAGGGCCTTATTTCGGTTGCCCAGATAAGCCACAATACAAAACTAACTAATTCCAAGGTCCCCATTTGTCTTGCCTTAACAAAGCAATTCTCCCAAAAATATCACTATCAGCCTATTCATTTACATAATTGTGGATCCAGGGACAAGAAAAGCCCCATACTTGACGATTAAATGGGCATTCAAAAAATATATGAAGAATCGAAGATTCAATTCCACTGCATACTTCACAATTGGGAGTGATGTTTACACCTTTTTGCCTCAACTGCATCTTCGTAGGTAGAATTCCACTAAGTAATTGCCACAAAAAGTATTTAACTTTGGGCAATACCAATGCACCCCATAATAGCTTCCACTTGCACAATCGATTCTGAACCTCAAAATTTTTCCTGCCTAACTCCATTCTTGCAACATGATAGCCACTTCTTATAGTATAATACCCATTATTTGAATGATTCCAAATCAGCACATCACTTCCTATCAAATGGCACAATGGAATTCTTAGAATTCGGTCAGCATCCTCAGCTACAAAAAGCTCATGAACCAAATCCTCATCCCACAAACCACAAATTGTACCAGGTATAGCTTGGGGTCGATAAGTATGCGGTTTATTGAGCCATTTATCCCTCCAAATATTCACATTCGAACCATCGCCAATTCGCCATCAACACTCTGCCCTTATAACTTCTCGTCCCGCCATTAGACTCTGCCATACAAATGAAGGATTAGAACCTAAAGTTGCTCTCATGAATGAACTCGTATGAAAATATCTTGCTCGCTGATTGAGCCAAAATTAACCCTATTTTTATGGCTATTTTACTATGTTTTTAGACCCATTTATGCTTAATTATATACTATTTTATTAATATTTGTGTTTTTAGTCTTTAAGTGATGTGAAAATGAGAAATTGTTATTTTTCACTACTTTTGGAGCTATTTTGATGACTTTTTACACAGATTTGAGCAAAGCAATTTTGAGCATAGATTTGGAGATTCGAAGTTCGTGTTTGAAGACTTATTTGAAGATTTGAAAACATTGGAGAATTATTTCAAGAATAAGAATTGAAGATTGGAGCCTTAATTGAAGACAAGCCATGGATAAGCCTTCAAGTTTTGGTATTTTTGGATATTTTATATGGGAAGATACTCAGCCCATATAAATCATTAATTGGAATTAAAATCCCAATTAATAACTCCTATATCCAAGGAAATATCCAAATCCCGTAGATTCCCGATTCTAGTCCTAACAGGATTAGGATTCAGGAGCAGTTTTGGTAGAAAAATCATAACTTTCTGCTCAGACCTCCGATTGAAGCCCATGAGTACTCGTTGGAAAGCTAACTCTGAGAGCTACAACTTTCCTTTGAATTCCAAGACCCAGTTCTGCCGTTTTCAAGCTCAAAAATGCCGTTGAAGTCCCTGCACGAATTCAGGATTTTTTCAGGATCCTATTTTAACTTGGATTCTACTCTAGGATGACTTTTAATCTAACTTGGAGTCTAAGTTAGACCCCAAAACCGACTTAGACCTCTTTCCAAGTTAGAATTGGAATTCCTAGGGTTATTTCCACTATAAATAGCCACCTCCTGTAACACAAATCACACACAAAAAATATTTTCCACATAGATATTTTCTTTTCTTCTAGTTTTTAGTTTTCTTCTAGTTTTAGACAAGGGTGCCGCCACCCCCTATAACCATAGGGAGGTGCGACATACCTAAGTTGTTTAGCAAGGAGATTTCGCCCCTTCAAGTTCTGTAAGTACTCTTATGCCGCTCATGGATTTTCCCAAATCCATGAGTAGCTAAATTCTTATACTTCTGATCCTTTGGTGAATTCAATCAATTGATATGGTAAGATTTCTATACTTATAATTTGGTATTTTATTTTTGATAGATAGCATGTTAAACTCTGTTTTATTCCATGACCTTGATTTTTATTGGTTTATGCGGCCGATAAATTGATAATTTGAGAGATCGATTGCTAAGTCAGGCGGAACAGTTAACCCTCGAGTCTGATTGTTTGGTAGCGAGTTGATGACGTTTAATAGACGCTCAATTGGGTTTGCATGCCAGTGATCGGATTTTATCTGATTGTTGTATGGTTTTACTTGTTAAGCATGTGTGAAAGAACTAATTAATCAGTTGATCTTAATGCTTTGTTGCTTGGTGAATCTTTAAGCCTTAACCGGTAATTGATTTGTTAAGTTAACAATAGGGGTAATTTAAGACTTAACCGGTAATCTTATCTAAATAGCATGTTAGGTTTTTCCTAGACCAGTTATCATCAAGGATTTAATATTGAATTCATCTTTTAAATCAAGGACCCATATTCAATTTGATTGTTTTCTACCATTGGAGAAGAAGTATGCTTTAATTATTGTTTTCTTTCTTATCTGCTATAGACTTAGATTTAATTTACTTTGCTTTGTTTTCTAGTATAATTGTTTTCTGTTTAATTACTTTCTTTCAACCTCTGCTTTCTATGTTTTGTTTTGAGAGATTTTTAGGATTGTATTTTCGGATAAAGTCTACACCCTTCTCTGTGGGATCGACCCCTACTTGCCCTATCTACTATAGTTAGGATTTTGTGGGGAATTATTTTTATGATTGCTGACGACCGATCACTCGTAATATACGGAAACAAAGCGTATTTTCATTTTGGAGTAATCTCCAACATTGCTTAGCCAAAAGGGCCAAATTAAAGGCTTCAAAATCTCGGAAGCGCAACCCTCCATCTAGCTTGGACACGCAAAGAGCATCCCAGTCCTTCCAATGTATCCTTCTCTTGGCCTCACTAGTTCCCCAGCAAAATTTTGCTATAATCATATTAAGTTCCTGCACAAAAGTCTTAGGAAACTTAAAACAACTCATTAGATAAGTGGGAATGGCCTGTGCCACAGCCTGGATCATGACAGCCTCCCCTGCAATAGAGAATAATTATCCTCTCCACCCCTGTATTTGCTTCCACAACCTGTCTTTCAACAATTCCAATTCGATTTTTTTATTTCTGCCAATCATAATTGGCATACCCAAATACTTATCTCGAGTTAGAACTTTCTGCACCCCAAGTTCTCGCATTATCACATCGCCTAAACCTTCTGGAGTATTGCTACTAAATAGCACAACAGATTTATCAATATTAATTTGCTAGCCTGAAGCCAATTCAAATTTACGAAGTAAATCCAAAACAGCTTCACACTCATCCACCGATGCCCGAGGAAACAATAAATTGTCGTCAACAACCAATAAGTGAGAAACCTTCGGAGCAGCTCTTGCAATTGAGACTCCATGAAAATCACCAATTCTCTCAGCATGCTGAAGTAGACAAGAGAATCAGCCCATACACAATAGAAAAAATACAAAGATAAAGGATCCCCCTGCCGGATACCTAAAATCCTAATCGTCGCATCATCCCTTCAAGAAAAGGCCATTCAACACGATCATAGGCTTTGCTCAAATCTAATTTCAAAGCCCTATGTCTCTTACCCCCTGCTCTTTAATTCTTCATATAATGAATTGTCTCATAGGCAATTATGGAGCTATCAAAAATCTGTCGTCCCGTGACAAAAGCACTCTGATTCGGGCTTTTAATTTGTGGCAAAATTGTCCTCAAACAATTCGCCAGAACCTTGGAGATTATTTTGAAAATAACATTGCACAAACTAATGGGACGAAAATCCTTTGGTGTAGTTGGATTAACAACTTTGGGTATAAGAACAACATTGGTATGATTTATATCTGGTAAAGGCACCCCTGTATTAAGAAAATCAAGAATCATACTACAAACTCTTCCCCCAACTATATCCCAAAATTTCTGAAAAAAGAACGGGGTCAAACCGTCCGGACCAGGGGACTTGTTAGGCTCCATTTGGAACACGGCAACCTGAATCTCCTCTTGATTGAAAGCCTGATCCAAATGCACATTCATAGCCGCTGTTTCTCTAGTATCAACCAAGTTCAATACCGAATCAATATTGAAAGAAGATGGCCTTGAAGATGTGAAAATCCCATGAAAATAATCGATAAATACCCTCTGTAGCTCCCCAAAATCCGTAACCCAACTGCCATGATCATTTTGTACAGAAGCAATAAAATTGCTCCTATTCCTTGAATTTGCAACATTATGAAACATTTTTGAATTTCTATCCCCTTCGCGTAGCCAATTAAGCTTAGCCCATTGTCTCCTCCCTATCGTATAGTTCATTGAGTTCATCCAAACAATCATGCAAAGGCCGAGAATCAGCCCCCAATTGAACCTCATTATACAATTTCTCAAGTTCCCATTTTTTTTCGTCCTATACTATATTTCACATGACCAAAAACTTGATAATCCCATTGCTGCAAAGAATCTGACACACTACTTATACACTGCCAAATATCCTGATTACTACTCTTATTCCAAGCATTATCAATCACCAAATGAGAATTCTCATGTAATGCCCACATATTTTCAAATCGGAAACGCTTTGCAGAATGACCAATAATAGGCTGTTTATCCAAAATATGGACTAGTAAAGGGAGATGATCAGATATAGGAGTACACAACTTATCAACAAACGAAAAAGAGAAATGACTCAACTAACTCTCAGTTACAAAGCATCTATCAAGCTTAGCAAAAAGCATCTCATCACCTAATCTACGAGACCAAGTTAAAGCAAGGCCTTTAGAAGGCAATTCCTTAAACTCACAAAGATCGATTACCTCCCGGAAAGCATCCATTTGCCTTACGATCGAATGGCACCCCCAACCTTTTCGTCGTTAGATAAAATTTCATTAAAATCTCATGTACATATCCAAGGCAACTGAGATTGAGAAGCCGACAATTTCAGCAAACTCTATGACTCATGTCGTTTAGCTGTTTCTGGACAGCCATAGAAACCCGTAAACCTCCATTTTTCACTCATTAAATCACCAACATGGGCATCAATATGATTTAAAGAGAAAGAAACAATATTAACAAAAGAACAATTATTCCACAATAAAGCTAATCCACCAGCTCTACCAACACTACTAACAGAAAAACAACATTCGCAACCCAAAAAACATCGAACCCATTCCATCTCATTACTACTCTTCTTAGTCTCAGAAAGAAATAACAATTGGGGTTTATTACAAAAAATTAAACTACGTAAAGCATGAACTGACCTACGGGCACCAAGCCTGCGGCAGTTCCAAATTAAACAACTCATGCTTGTTGGCAGGGATGACTCTCCTTGGCCATCCCCGCCACTACATAATCAATTTCCTGGTTGGCACCTCTAGCAGCATCAATTGTTTCCAACGCCCCACCAACGGCAGACTTGGTTTGATCAACTCCAAGACTAATGTAATCCGCCCCTAAACTTCTGGTATCCCGCATCTCTGCCCAATCCCGCATCCGTTTAACAGCCTTTACAATAGTAGAACCCGTAACTCCTTGAGGCAAGCAACCCGTCCCTCCCCCAATCCTATTAGAACGTGAAACAATGGTATTAGCTGCCACTCGACCCGCCATTTTCTTGAATTTTCTAACTGTCCGAGCCTCTACATCATTCCCAGAACCAACTACAAAAGGAGAAGCAGCAGCAGTTTCCTTCATCGCAAGATGAAAACTATCAACTGGGCTTGAAGAAGAAAGAGCATTCGACCCTGAAGTAATACCCTTTTTGCCTCTTACCCTGTTGTATCCCATCAGCAACCCAATTGTTAGAACCCTAGCCCATTAAAATTGGCCCAATTCCAGGGATATCACCATATAATTGCTCAATAATATTAGGCCCACTATTGTTCTTTGAAGTAGGGTTTAGTACATCATTATTATCCGCCCCCCTTCCATCATTTGTTGATCCCTAATCATGAGCACATTTCTCATTTTCTTAATCCCTGAATTTTCTGTTCCTCTAAATCCGGCACCCAACCCACGTTCCATTATCTTCTTTCCAGCACGTTTTGATTGCACTTCCATCTCTCCCGGATTGCCATCCACCTATTTCACAACAAACTTTGAGACAATTTCACACGAGGTCTTTGGCGCCATCAAAGCACGCGCCACCATCCTCCCACACAGCAACATACTATCCAAATGATTGCGGAAGGCTCCTTGCCATCCCGAGGCCAAGAACGATGACCCCATTAACCCTTGAGATCCCCTATCGGCAACACCAACCCTCGAAACACCTTGTTTCTGACGTGATCCTGGCAAGCTGATCAGATTATGAGAATTCGATGCATCAGGCTTAAATCGACGAGCAAAGAAACCTTGCTCCTTAATCTGCGCAATCCCCTCCACACAATCCCCTTCCTGATGATCAACTTTTCCACATACATAGCAGAAGTCAGGCCTCTTCTCATAATCAAACACGATTTCAACATCGCCTGATGAACAAGAAAGAGTAGAAGTATTCTTAAAAGGACGCAGCAAATCCATCTCAACACGAATCCTTAAATACCTCTCTTAAATTGGATCAATATCGAGTACATTCCCCATGGATTGCCCCACCGCCAATCCCACCTTCTCAGTCATCATCTTCACAAGGATTCCATACCCACGAATCCAAAACGGGCAAGACTCAAAGGACACTGACTCCGGCGGCTTAAAACCGTCATATTCACGCAGCACCTGTTGAAAGAAATAATACCATTGACCAGATTTGATATGGGAAATTTACTCCATAAATTTCTCCTATCAAAGGTCAAATGATTCTCCATTATTTTCTCCATTATTTCACCCCATAAATCATGATCCCAAATTATTTTCTTTCCTTCCTACTTTACCATGTATCAGAATAAATATGTATCCCAAAATATATTTGAAGTATGAGTGGAAAATAAGGAAGACTCTTCTTCTTCGTGGTTGTAGGCCTCTGTTTGCCAAACCACGTAATCTTGGTGTTCTTTTCTTTTTTTTTCTTTGCTTATTTTCTTCTTCCATTTTGTCCTTTTTTCATTTCAACATGGTATCCAAGCAGGTTTCATTCTCTTAAGTATTACGCTTCCGCAGATTGAGATTCTTGGTTTCTTTGAATAGAAATTCAACATGGCTGTCAAGTCCTAAAAAAGAAGCTCTTATGAAAGTGACTCCAACACTAGCATGCGGCTCACTAGTGTTGTTTTGAATGAATACAACTATGTAACTTGGTCGCGGGCTGCTTCTCTTGCGCTATGTGGGAGATCTAAACTTGGATATGTGAATGGGAAGAAGAAGGCACCTGAGGTAGAGGATCCAAAATTTGATGAATGGCAATGCAATGATCAACTTGTCATGTCATGGCTTCTTAACTCCATGGAACCGAAGCTGGCTGAAATTTTTACATTTGCTGATACTGCAAAAGATCTTTGGGAGTCTATTCAGGCTATGTACAGCCAACAAAATAATCTCTCTCGCATTTATCAATTGAGGAAAGACATTTCTGAGACTAAACAAGGTAACAAAACCTTTGTTAAGTACTTAGGAAATCCCAAGGCAAAGTGGGATGAACTCAGTCATTACCGGCCTCCAACTACAGACTTGAAAATCCTCCAACAACGTGCTGAAGAGGATAAAGTGTTGCAGCTACTTGCTAATCTGAAGCCAGAATATGACAGCGTTAGAAGTCAGATTCTAATGATGACTGATCTTCCTTCTCTCCATGTTGTTTGTGCAATAATCCAACAAGAGGAAGTTTTGTGAAAGGCTACAACTTCTGAGATGAAGTTAAGCAGTGAGTCTGCTGAGACTAGTGCTCTTGTCGCTACACAAGTAAAGAATGATGAAAAAGCTTCACATGTTGATGGGAAAGCATATGCTGCCTATAAACACAAGTCAAAAGGGAAGCCCAAATGCGATCATTGTAATGGTGTTGGGCATATCAAAGATAAATGTTGGATCTTGCATCCTCATTTAAGGCCTAAGAAAGTTAAAAGCCATGGGGATCACTCTACAGCCCAAGTTGCAACCAATGATGATCGCTTTATGAATCAAGTTGTGGCTGGAGACACTCAAATCTCAGTTAAGAAATTGGCACAGCTTCTTCAACAATTGAGTAATTCCTCCATGACTTCTACCACACAAGGTTTGCTTCATTCCAATTTTAGCCCATTATCTTGTGCAATGAATTCTTATACTGATGATATGTGGATCATAGACTTTGGTGCTACTGACCATATTTCTAAGAATAATAGATATCTATCCAACTTTGAAAGAGACACAAATAGACATCCTATTTCTATTGCTGATGGGACTCTCATTCCTGTCCAAGGAGTTGGTAAAATTAATTTTTTCCATAACTATGAAGATTGTGATGTTCTTTTCATGCTATCTTTTTCTTCCAATTTGCTCTCCGTTAGTAAAATTACCCGTGAACTAAACTGCAAGGTCATTTTTTCTCCAAATTCTGTAACATTCCAAGATAGGGTCACGAGGAAGACAATTGGTGAAGGTGTGCATCATAATGGTCTTTATTTGCTGGTTAGACAGAATAAAGCTCTAGCTTCTCGTAGTTGCAAGAGTGAGAATTTTTCCTTATGGCATGGTAGGATGGGCCACCTTTCAAATCATGTGCTGAGTATTTTAAAAGCTGATCTGAAGCAAAATTCTCAACATTGTGAGACTTGTAGTTTTTTAAAGCTTACAAGGATGCCTTTCCAACAACCATTGAATGTTTCTGCAGAACCTTTTGATTTAATACACTCAGATGTTTGGTGTTCTCCTGTAGAATTTTACAATGGTTTTTCATATTTTGTTACATTTATTGATGACAAGACAAGGTGTACTTGGATTTACTTGTTGAAATATAAAAGTGAGGTTTTCTCAAAGTTTCAAGATTTTATGAACATGGTTTCTAATCAATATGGTGCTACAATAAAATGTTTTAGAACTGATAATGGTGGAGAATATGATAGTGGTCTTTCGACAAGCATTTTTCTAATCTTGGCATTATCCATCAAACCTCATGTGCAGGAACCCCTCAACAAAATGGGATCGCTGAAAGGAAAAATGGACACATCTTAGAGGTGGCAAGATGTTTGATGTTTGGAATGAATATTCCTAAAATTTTTTGGTCTGAAGCTGTCCTTACTGCATGTTATCTTATAAATAGATTGCCTAGCAGGGTTCTCAAGTTTCAATCTCCTCTTGAAGTTTTGAAAAATAGACAGATTGATATATCCCATATTCGGGTTTTTGGCTGCACTTGTTATGTTTTGGTCCCTTTTCATAAAAGAGATAAGTTAGATAGGCATGCTGTTAAATGCATGTTTATGGGATATTCTTCTACAAAAAAAGGGATACAAGTGTTATGATTCTCACTCTAAAAAGCTGTATGTATCTCGTGATGTTGCCTTTGTGGAAGATAAATCTCTTTTCAGCACTTCAGGAGCTGATCTGTAGGGGGAGCTTGATGATCTCTTTAGAGTTCCCTTACCTATAGTTGATTCTAACAGCATGGAAACTAGTGAAGGTAAACAAGGTGAAGTTTCAGTTATTAATGAGCAAGAAAGCCTGTAGCCGAAATTGTTGACCCCGTGGCCCCGCCTGCAAATGTTCAACAACCTCAGAACCCATCAACTCAGAATCTTCGCAGGTCAGATCGTATCTCTTATCCTCCTCCATATCTAAGAGATTATCACACCTCATATGTTGTTTCTTATCCCATCCAGCATTATATTTCCTATGACAAAGTTTCCCAAAAGCACTCATGTTTTCTTAGCTCCATTTCTCATAGTAATGAACCAACCTCTTTTAATGAAGCAAACTCCCAACCAGTATGGAGGAAGAGCTCGAAGCTCTTAAGAAAATCATACTTGGGATATTGTTGAGCTGCCTAAAGGGAAAAAATCAGTTGGGTGCAAATGGGTTTACAAAGTCAAGTTTAAAAGTGATGGATCCATTGAGAGACACAAAGCTCGACTTGTCGCGAAAGGATTCACACAAACTTACGGAATAGACTACAAAGAGACATTTGCTCCAGTTGCAAAAATGAATACTGTTCGAGTTCTTCTATCTGTTGCTGCAAATTTAAATTGGCCACTTTACCAAATGGATGTAAAGAACGCTTTTTTACATGGGGATTTGGAGGATGAAGTGTACATGGTTATTCCGCCAGGATATCAGGAGGAAGGAAAGAGGAAAAGAGTTTGCAGATTACGGAAAGCAATTTATGGCCTTAAACAGTCTCCACGAGCCTGGTATGCTAAGCTCAACTCTACCTTATTGAATGCTGGTTTCCAAAGAAGTTCTGCAAATTCTTCATTATTTGTTAACCTTGAAGGTTCTTCTACAACAATAGTGTTGATTTATGTTGACGGTATCATCATTACTGGCAGCAATGAAGAGAAGATTGTTCAACTCAAAAGATGTTTTTAACAACAATTTGATATCAAAGATCTCGGTAAGCTTAAATACTTTTTAGGTATTGAAGTTGCTCACTCAACAAAAGGGATATACATCTCATAAAGGAAGTATGTTCTAGATCTCTTGAAGGAAACTGGAAAGTTAGGAGCCAAACCAGCTGACACTCCTGTTGATTGCAACACTAAGTTAAACTTGTCTGAAGGTGATTTACTAGAAGATGTTGGATGTTTCCAAAGGTTAGTAGGGAAGTTGATATATTTAACAGTGACAAGGCCTGATATAGTTTTCGTCGTAAGCTTGGTGAGCCAATTTATGCATGCTCCAAGAACCTCTCTATATGCAGGCTGTTGAAAAGATTTTAAGATATTTAAAATCCTCACCAGGCAGGAGAGTTTGGATGAGAAGAAATGGAAATGTGTCTTTAACAGGCTATAAAGATGTAGATTGGGCTGGAAATATAGTGGATTGAAGGTCTACAACAGGTTATTGCACATTTGTTGGAGGAAATCTGGTAACTTGGAAAAGTAAAAAACAATGTGTGGTGGCTAGATCAAGTGCTGAAGCTGAATATCGAGCCATGGCCTCTGCTACTTGTGAATTGGTTTGGCTTAAATCTCTTCTCCAAGATATGGGTTTTCAATCATCCACACCAATACCATTGTTTTATGATAACCAAGCAGCAACTCATATTGCCTCAAATCCGGTTTTTCATGAGAGAACCAAGCATATTGAAGTGGATTGCCACTTTGTGAGAGAGAAGGTTCAGTCCAATATTATTTCCACTCCTCATGTTCAAACAAACAATCAGTTGGCAGATATATCTTTACAAAAGGAGTAAACAAGAGCAGGCTAATGGAGATTCTATCCAAGTTGGGTTTGATTGACATCTTTGCACCAACTTGAGGGGGAGTGTTGAAAGAAATAATATCATTGACCAGATTTGATATGGGAAATTTACTCCATAAATTTTCCTATCAAAGGTCAAATGATTCTCCATTATTTCACTCCATAAATCATGATCCCAAATTATTTTGGCTAATTGCTCAATTAAGGGCAAAGCGTTTCACTCTCGGCCTAATTTGAGGCAAAACCTTCTAATTTGGTCGATTTAAGGCAAAACGTTTCAAAACCACTTCAAATAGGGGTAAACCGTCAAATAGGGGCAACACCTTTTAGCAACTGAGAAAAACGCGTCATCAGTGATAATGGACGCTGACGTGGCACCGTTAAGTCTTATATTAATATTTATTTATTAATAAAATTATTAATAAAAATATAATTAAATTTGTTAAATTAAATTAAAAAAGGTAAGAATATAAAAAGAAAATCTAAAACCGTTCCAATATAGATATGTTTCTTCTGGCAATTCCTTTCTCTCTCTAATTTGAATTGAAGGAAAATAATTTAATTAAAAATATAATAAAACAAAATTATTCTTTGATGATGAACATGAATGTTCCATGGAAGCCCCATTCAACACCATAGTTTCCAGAGAGTTGTGGAGTGAAAAACTTTTCATTAAACACCAATTTTATTTTGGCACAATTTTTTCTGGATTGAAAAGCTTCCAAAAAGATGGAAGCCCTGTTCCCTATCATAAGCCTTCTCGGCACCGTGACAAGCATTGAAGTCCAATAGCAGGGCATGGTTACAACAGATTCAAGAAAAACTTGAGCCTGCTACCAGCTAGCTTGCAACATCAGAGAACGATCCACCGGTGAAGGTCAGACAGGCTCTTCGCGATTGAAGGCTAGGTAGAGAATGAACCAAGCAAGGAGGATGGGAAGTGGACAAAGTCCGGCCATGGCGGTGAAGAACGAAACATGGCTTACTGCAAGATTTTTTTTTTCATTGTCTTTCTTCTCGGTCTCTTTAGATCTTTCAAATTTGGGTGTTTTATTGATGAATCTAGTTTCAGAGTTAACTTTAAGAAAGAGAGCAAAGCAGATCTGGACACCTTGGTGAGATTTGGAGTAAGATCAAGGTACCGACGCGGCGGCTTATGGTGGCTGTGGTGGAGAAGAAAAAGAGTTCATTGATGGTGTTCATAGTTTTTAAGTTAGAAAGATTGTTTGATCTGAAATAAAGTAGGGAGACAATATAGGAAGTGTTTGTAAGAAATTAAAAAAAAAGCTTTTTTATATTATTTTATTTTATTATTAATTTTAATTTTTTATCTTTAACCGTGTATTTTTTTCTTTAAAAAATGTTTTCTTCTTAAAAAAAGTTATGCCACGTGTTATAACCCTAAGAGACTAATAAAATTGACGTGCATTTCTTTGTGCGTGTAAGTCAAAACCCGTTTAAATTGATGCTTGCCCCTATTTGAAGCGATTTTGAAACATTTTACCCCAAATCGACCAAATTAAAAGGTTTTACCCCAAATTAGGCCGAGAGTGAAACGTTTTGCCCTTAATTGAGCAATTAGCCAATTATTTTCTTTCCTTCCTACTCTACCATGTATCAGAATAAATATGTATCCCCAAATATATTTGAAGTATGAGTGAAAAATAAGGAAGACTTTTCTTCCTCATGGATGTAGGCCTCTGTTTGCCGAACCACGTAATATTGGTGTTCTTTTCTTCTTTGCTTATTTTCTTCTTCCATTTTGTCCTATTTTCATTTCAACACAGCAGAGCTTTGTGGAAAAGCCATGGCTGAGAGACAAATACCTTGTCTCTATCAAGTTGATCGTAAAACTGGAAAACGAACAATCGTTCCCCACCTCCCTCACCACTAGCCCCTTACTTAATCGCCATGCCTGTTGGAACACAGCCCATAAACCTTCTGCAAATGCTGGTTTCCTCAACATTAACTTTCCAATCAAATAGAACCACTCTTCAACACCCTCAGGATCCTCTATCCATTCATTGTCAATTACGATCTTATCTTTGTCTTCCTCTTGTATCGAGAGTTTCGAGCACATCTGTGAAAGGGAAGCACCTGCCATCGTGGAAAGAAATGAAAAAAAAAAAAGAGAGAAAGCCAGTAACATAAGAGGAACAAGAGGAAATAATAGAAGTCTTGAAATCGAATTCCAAAAAGAAAGAAGTAAAATTGACTCCAATCCAGAAACAATATATGCCCTACTTTTAAAGTTTAACGGCACCATAAAAGTTTGGTTTGGTTTGCAAGAGAAGGACAACAAAATCGGGAAGTGATTCATACTCATAAAGAGGAAACGAGTGTGCTCACACTCTATGGTATGAATGATGCTGAAATGAAACCAGTGTTGTGCTGCTCTTGCAAGACAATACCGTTCGCCTATACTCGAACATTTTATGAGAATTTAACCCATAAATGAGTAAACTACCTTAAATAACCTATCTAACAAAGCTACCTATCAAACAAATAAATAAACAAACAAATGAACTAAACATGCATTTCGTGCGAGTTGAGCCCATTATTTCATTGTCCAGACACGATACACTCACCGGTTAAATTTACAATTCGGGTGCAAATAGTTGTTTATACATCAATTTACACTTGAGGGTAAATATGTCTTTGGCATTGCAAGATTAAGATGAGTGACTTAGATTTAATCTAAAAACCTAAGCTCAGCAGGATTCAATGCCACCTTAATTCTAAGTAAAATAGGAAAAGGATTTATTTTCCTATTGTTCCTATTATTTGGGCTGAAATTATGGATTATTAGGTTAGTAATAATGGTCAGATGAGAATTTAAGTCATGTCACACGATCTTCAGGTTCAACTAAGACTTAATTCTTGGATGACGACCATCCCTAATTATATGAAAAACACATAATGTCATGTCTAATTTAGATATGTAGCATGTTATTTTACACATTGACTGTAATATCGTATATATATATATATATATATATAATATAAATAATTGGTGTTTAATATGAAAATTGATTATGTAAAAGAAAGAAGTTGGGGCTCAATCGAAACAAAGAAGAGTTTTGGGGCTTGATTGAAAAATGGTATTAAGACAAGGGGACCATTTGGCAATTTTAACAATTTTAAAAAATGTTAAAAACCACCCCTCTTCCTCTTATTTCTTTCCTGTTACTTTTCTACTTCAACCTTCATAACAGCCGAACCATATATCTCTCTCTCTCTTCAATATCACAAGAATTGCAAGTAGAATCAACATGCAACTAAAACAATGGAACTCTCACTTGAAGCCCACCCAAATAATGGTTAACTCTTGTAATTTTATTGGCCATTGGAGAAGTATCAAGAAGTGAAGGTAAGTGGAAGTTTTTGAGTTGGAATTGGTATCTTGAAGATGTATGTTAAACCATTTTTAATTTCGTTTTATTTTCTTATTTTTGGAGTGGATGATGATTCATTCATGGAAGGACCAAATTTGAAGCAGTAGGAGCAAGAGAAGTTGGAATTGATTTCATGGGTAAGTGTTGGTGATTTTAATTTGACTACATTTGTTGAAGTTTGAGTGTTAATTTGATGTTTGGTGATGTGAAATTGGTTGTGGATTGGTTTAGGATTATTTTGAAGTTGAAAATGATAAAATGGGGTTTGAATTTGGCTTAAATGAGAGCTGTAATTTATTTTTGAGGCTCACCGGAATCTGGAATTTTCCAGATTCCGGTGGGTTTTCCGGTTGCCGGAAGAAGAAAAAAAAAAGGAAAAGGGCCACTTGGGCCAGCAAGGCGCGGCCCAAGCGCTTGGCCCAGCGCCTGGGCCAGGCTTGGGCCCCAAGCACAAGCAAAAGAGGAAAAAAAAAAAAAGGGGAAATGGACCAAGACCCAAGCCTAATTTGAAATAAAGAAAAGTAAAAGAGAAAAAGAAAGGGAAAAAGGGATCATGAAAATTTAGAAAATTTGGAAATAAGGATTTGGTCCAATAAATTGAGAAGTTACAATTTTACCCTTAGACGGGTAAAATTACTAAATCGTCCTTAATATGTTAAATTACGAAACTACCCATAGAAGAAAAATTTAATAAATTCAACAACATTGGTTGCATTAATAAATCTAAACGATTATCGTATAATGCCGTATTATTCGTAGAAGCATAAATTCCCGTTTTACCCTTGGAGTGGGTAAATTACCATATTACCCCTAATTTGTAATAGTGTACTAATATATTCCGTTGAGCTACGATTTCGAGTCTGATCGACTGGGATCAACAACTATGACACGTAAGGAATGACACCGTACCTTGGGAGAGTAAAATTACCGAAATACCCTTATTAGGCAAATTTACCATTTTGCCCCTAAAAGCGCGATACAAATAATTAAATTTTAAGATCGTATATTCAGGATTGGAAAGCTACCGTGGAGACCATTTTGGATAAAATTACTGTGCTACCCTCGACCTATCAATATTACCATTATGCCCCTTAGTCGTCAAATTTACCAAAGTACCCATAAGGGTAGAAATGAGAGAATTCACTATGTGGCTCACATTAATAATTACGCATGTACACAATACAGTGTGGAACCTATGATAAGTCCAAATGACCATTTTACCCTTGAAGGTGTAAAATTACAACTTTGCCCCTAGAAAACAAATTGGGTTATCTAAACATATTTAACAAATATGTAAGGCTAGAGGATCACCGTAAGAGCACTGGTATGGTAAATTACCATCTTGCCCTTGGTTGACTAAATGACAGTTTTACCCTCAAACGCCAGAAATGATTAATTGAACTCTAGAAAGTGTATTACGAATTCGAAACTCGTCTTAAAACTTTGAAGAGACTTATATAGACATGCTAAGATCGTCTAACTAAGATCCTGGGGTCTGGGTTATGTGCTTCTTGTGATTTTGTTCCATTTTTATTTGACTGTTTTGATATTTTGGTTTATTATCCTGATTTATCACGTTGGTTTATGATTTTGATTATGATATTGGTTTTAACGATTTTCTTGTGTTGGATGTGCTCAATCAGACTGATGAGGCGCTGATCGAGACACCAGCTAGTCTCACAGTGGATTGACTATTGGGTTGTACGAGTCCCCTGAACTGTGAGTGGGCTATCTTCAACGGAGAACCCGTTGAGGAAAATGTTTTATTACTGTTTTTATTTAAATGCTTTATAAAATCTTTTAATAAATTGTTTTGGGTGCATGAGTGGACTGGACGCAGTCCAGGGAGTACGTGTGGCTGATTTGGTGGTTTACTAGCTAGTAGTTAGACCTGATTGGCGAACCATGAGTTGAGTTGGATCCAAATGGTTGGTCGCTCCAGGCCCGACACGCCATATTTATTTACCGGTTCGGTGTGTGCATGGGAGAGCTGAATTGGGTGTGCTGCGGCCACCACGCAGTACCGGACCCAAGCTAACATCAGGGGAACGGGCTTATTTGGAAAAATAAGATAAATTATATTTTTTTTTTACTGATTATTCGATGATGGTGAAAATGCCCCTGACGGTTCCAGAGGTTAACTCGGGCCAATGTCACTCTGGATAGGTTTTAATGGCAGCCCATTTGTTTCATGAAACGATAAATGATTTTATGTACTCGTTTTTGATTGACGATCTAGATTTTATAATTGTTGTTTTATGAACTATTTTGGTTGTGAGTGCACCCCACCCTCTCGGATCCTCTTTTGAGGGTGGTTCACTCACTGAGTACATTCGTGTACTCACCCCTCAAATTCTTGTTGTGTTTTCAGGGTAGCTAGGATCAGCGTTTCCTTTGACGTTTGAATTGGTGGCGTAGGCTATGATCCCTCCAGTTAGAGGTACATCTCACTACATGATGGGTCCCACTCGCAGTTGTCTTTGTTCTTGCTATCTCTTGTTCCTCGTTTTTGTCTTAATTCGATTTTTGGTTTTCTCTATTAACTTATGGTTTCGGTTTTTTAATGTTTCTGTTTTTACTCTGATTTGCAAACTTCTGTATTTCAGATTTATACTCAGTTCATGTTTTCGGTATTTTTATCTTGTATTGACGCTTCGTGGAGCCTTGGTGCACGTGACCGGCCGGCACGTGTTTCGAGGTAACACGGCGGTTGTCCATGCTCGACTTCCGGGTCGGAGCGTGACATTGACACTTGACTCCAACCGCCCAAACCCTGTATTCGACGACAATCAGATCAGGTTAAAACATCAACTTTTGCATTTTGTTCAATTTAGGACAATATGTCGAAGATGTTTGAATTAGGCATGGAGGAGTGGTGTGATTCCAACAAGAAGTATACCATGATGATCCTTGACTTCAGTAAATAATTCTGGTAACATTTCACCTCAATCCGACTCAGTATGAAAAACTTTTTCACGGTTTTCAATTAAGGACAATTTGGGGTGAGAAGCCAATTTCACTAAGGAAAACATGTCGATTTCGACCAGAACTTTTCCTAATGTCATATTAGGTTAATAGAAGCATGTTGGTGAAATTTGGGCTTAATTCGACTTCATCTGTAACTTTTCTGCGGTTTTCAATTAAGGACACCTGCTCGGAAAAGGTCAAATTCAAGCACTACATGGCGTCATTTGCATGAAGCCATGTTAGTAACGTCATATTATGGTTAAAGGCTAGTCAATTTCGTGCCTTAGCTGTTTTGACCATTTATGGTAACTTTTGCAAGACTTTCAATTGAGGACATATGGCTTTCCACCCCGATTTAAGCCATTTTCTTAGTTGATCTTTATTTTAATCAAACCATGGGCTAAGTTTAGTCAAGTTATGCTTGATTTCATGGTTTGATGGTTCGTGGTCGAAGTCAGGTTCGTTTTGGCTATTTCATCGTCAGATCAGCTACATTGCGCAGTAGAAAGGAAGCCCGGGTCATGACAGACTGCGCCAGTCAGCTTGGATTTCAGAAATTTACACAACGATCAATACTCAATGTAGCTTGACATGGTATGTGGCGTTGGAAGGCATGTCAAGTCCATTCGGTAATTTCCTGGAAGTTTCCTTGATGATCGTCAAAGAAGGAAGTTAAGTAAGACGTCATGGTCGGATTAAAGCAAAATACTCGTTGACTAAGCAGATTTGAACTGTCGGCCTCATACACCAAGCCCAGGCCGCCCCCTATAAATAGGGACCTCCTCCACCAGTTTTCAACACGCTTCCGCAGCTACACAAACTTGCTCTGTGCAATTATCAAGCCCTGCACTTATTTTCTCTTAAAGCTCCGCGCTTTTCTCTCAAATAGATGCTTTTTCTCTATAGCCCCGTGCTATTTTTCTCTTTGTTCATCACGAGCCAGCCTCGTTCTTCAATAATTCTCTTTTATTCTTGCCTTAGGACGTTAAAACAACTCTCCGCGAGTTTTTCCTCTCTTTCAATCTTGTCTTCGGACATTAAAACATTTGTTATATGTTTTTTTCATTTGAATAACAATCAGTTGTTATTTCTTTCTCTTTGCTTACAAATTAAACCTTTAAAACACTTTACTTTTGAGAATCGAATATGGGATCGATGATTTAAATGCTCTGATGTGACTTTGATCCAGTTCCCGCAATTCACTCGCTCTGATTTATTTTTCGCTGCAACACCCACCAATATCATGTTTCTACAACTCTTTGTCGTTTTCGACAAAATGACTGACACGTCCCGCGCTGCTATTTAGTTTTTTACGCAAAAACTCTTCAAGAGATATTTGACGCAACAATAATTAAAATTAATTTTGATTTAATAAATTTGTGATTTCGTTAATTTTTGTTTTCATTAGCAAATAATTGGACTTTAATAAAAAATCAACTTAATTACTCTTCCTTTTTTTCTTGTGGTCATAGGTAGTATGTATAATAATTTGTTTATAGATGATGATTTTATACACACCCACATAACTTACTATTCACTATCATATATCACTATGCTTTTGGTTTTTACTATTAATTGATGGCCTAACAATAACATTATGTTTGTGGCCAAAAAAACAATAAAAAACAATAACATTATGTTTTCTGATTTAGCGCGACTAACAATAACATTATGTTATTTTACTTAAAACATGCCTACATTGTCTATTGAATGCATACAATACTAATATTTCCATGTTTAAGCCTACGGTTTTACCCATCGCAAAAAATAATTCACCACTCTTTCTTTCTTTCTTTCTACTTCAAGCTCTATCCTATAGACCTTCATCAATCTCAAGTCAACCTAAAAAATGAAATCATTATTCAGATTTACATACTACTCTTTTCTTCGTTACACAACTAAAGCATAGATAAGATATTAGATTTCGAACAAAATTATATAAATTATGGGGTTTTTTATTTGTTCTTTTGCCATAAAAAAAGATTGATTTGTTGTATTGATGAATGATTCAGCACAAAAAGAGAAACTTTGCAACCTTTTTTTTAATACATATATAAGAAACTTTTCAACGTGATTTATTGAAATTTATGGGTTGTTCTTGTCCACCACATTGTCTCTCTTTAACTAAGACTATCAACATTTAGTTTGCTAGATTTTTATCATTGCAACAATTAGATTATGTAGCAATCAAAAGCATAAGTTTGGTTATTTGGAGCAATAAATACAAATGGCATTTTTTTTTGTGATGGTGAAAAACTTACCAATTTAAAAATACAAATCAAATTGTATAATTTTGGTCTGCATTCTTTCTTTAAAAAAAATCAATTTATTTCAAGATATTTATCTAAATAATTAAATAGATATATTATTAATAAAAAAATTATGAGAAGTAAATTATACATTACAATTATGGTAGATTTACAATATCTTGACATAATTAATAAAAAAAGTTTAATGACAAAAAAGAACACTGATTAAAAAATTATTACACTATAAAACTAAGAGTATTTATGAAATTTTAATTTCCCAATTAAGATTTTTGAGTTCGTAACTTTATATAGAAGTAAATAAATAAATAATAAGTATAGTATAGTATATTATTATAGTATAATAATAGTCTTAGTAAGAAAGATATAACTACTTATTACTTAGTAGTGTAAAAAATAATAGATTTCCACCAAAAAGAATTAATAGATAATAAATAGAAAATAATAAATATAGAATAATAAAAAATTAGTAATAAATTGGGGGAATTTTGCCGCCAACAAAAAATTAGGGTATTTTGAAAAAATCCAACTGGCGCGTCCAACGGCTATCTTCAGACTTCAAGGACCGACTTAGCTTCAATGTTAAGCCAATTCCCTTTATAATCACCTCCTAGTTTTGATTCGGTCTTTTGTTTTAGCTTTCTTCTCATTCCTAATTTCTATTTTCCAAACAAAAAACCCTCTTTTGATTTTCTGCCAGAAAAAACAGAAGAGAAAAATTTTGCTTTCCTTTTCAATTGCGATTTTGTTCCACTGCTGCCATCTCTCATCAATTATCAGGTTAGCTTTCTTGACGTTTGATTTCTCTGCTACGGTTAGGGTTTATTTGTTTGGGTTTTGTAATGATTAAACAAATGTGTGTTTTTAAGGCTTTCTTGACGTTTGATTTCTCTGCTAGGGTTAGGATTTATTTGTTTTGTTTTTGTAATGATTAAACAAATGTGTGTTTTTAAGGCTTTCTTGTTTGAATTTGTTGTCTGATCATCAAACCTACTTTTTTATATTTGCATTTCTTGTTTGAATTTGTTGTCTGATCATCAAACCCACTTTCGATTTTTGTATTTCTGGTTTGAATTTGTTGTCTGATTTGGGATATGGGTTCTTTGTGTGCAGAATGGAAGTTAATGGAAAAGGAAGAAACTTTGCCAACACCGAGTTGTGTAGTAAAAGTGCAAAGGGTTGTCGACCAAGAAATTCAAATGCTTCAACTCTAAAGCCCCCAGGGGTTTCTCTCTGCAAATACTGGATGTCTGGCCGTTGTTCCAGAGGCGATTCCTGTTGGTATTTGCATTCATGGTCTCTTGGCCATGGATTCACCCACTTAGCAAGGCTTGAAGGCCACAAGAAGGTACCTCTATATTCATGTTTTCCTTCAATCAATTTTGGGTATTTAGCTTTGAAGGCCACATTCATTTTCTTATCATTTTTTTTTCTCAGTTATTAATCTTAATCCCCTTGTTTTGCTCAATTTCAGGCTGTTAAAGGGGTTGCCCTACCTTTAGGATCGGACAAGCTTTACAGTGGAAGCAGTGATGGAACTGCTCGAGTATGGGACTGCATTACAGGAAAATGTGATTATTCCAGCAATCTTGGAGATGAGGTTTGGTCTATGATCACTGAAGGCCACTGGGTGTTTATTGGCATGAAAGATTTCATCAAGGCACTGAATATTCAGACATCAAACGAGATTAATCTAGAAGGGCCGGTTGGACAAGTTTATGCCATGGCTGTTGCTAATGATAAGCTTTTTGCTGGGACACAGGTGATTCGTCTGATTTCCATCCATTTTTCTGTCAATCATTAATCTTTTACATTGACTTATCTTTGGTTTTAGGACAAAACTGACATACTCTATTGGTTTGGTTTGTTGTAGAATGGTGATATAATGGCATGGAGAGCCAGTTTCGAGTCCAATCCGTTCCATCTAGCAGCGTCTCTGCAAGGCCATACTCGTGCTGTCTTATGTTTAAGTGTAGGAGAGAACATGTTATTTTCAGGTTCTGCAGACAACACAATAAGGGTGAGTTGCTCTTTTAAAAGGTTTATGTTTGTGTAAATTGAAGGCAATAGGATAGTCTTTGTTCAACCAAGAAAAGTATTATTGGTTTCAAACTTATGAATGGCTCACTTCCATTTAGCTACAACTTTATTCAATTGATATGCTAATTCATCTGTTTTTCCCTTTCTGTCAGGTATGGGACACTGAAACATTGCAGTGCATTAAGACTTTGAATGGACATGCTGATGCTGTGACATCTGTTATTCATTGTAATGGGCACTTGTTCTCATGTTCCTTGGACGGCACCATAAAAGTTTGGTTTGCAAGAGAAGGACAACAATGGGAAGTGATTCATACTCATAAAGAGGAAACGGGTGTGCTCACACTCTGTGGTATGAATGATGCTGAAATGAAACCAGTGTTGTGCTGCTCTTGCAATGACAATACCGTTCGCCTATATGACTTGCCTTCATTCATTGAGAGAGGCAGATTATTTTCGAAACGAGAAGTCAGAGTGATCGCAAGAGGTCCGAGTGGCCTATTCTTCACAGGGGATGCAGCAGGATCGTTGAGTGTTTGGATGTGGGTGCAAAAGCCTCAAGAAGAGGCCTCATGATTGTCACTCAATTTGTTGTAACTGACTCCCTTACTCTGCTAATATCATCTTTTTGGCAATGAAGTGTAAATCTTAGATGAAAAATGTAATATCATGGAAATAGCAGAAGGTCTTGTGTTTATTGGTAGTTGACTTGTAAGAAATTACTTGTTCCATCTTGAGAACAGAAATGAAAGAAAGTTTATTCCTGTCTTTGTTTCTGGCCCTTCAGGGTTTTTTCAGGGTTTAAAATGTTTAACTGTTAATAAAAAAAGATGTAGCATTTCTTTATCAGATTCAATATTCATACAATTGAGCTTGATTTGGATTTTAATCAATTTCTGCTGTTTCTAAATTACAATATGCACAGATTGGTGTTGTTTGTAAATTGTAACGTGCTCTGCCTTATTCTTCGAACCTTGGTTCAATAACAAGTTCTTGCTCTATATATGAACAACAACACTTTCTGCCCTTGTCTTAAAGCAACATGATCTGCCTTTTTTACTTGTTAAGTAGTAAGATACACATACATGTCCATGAAAACCTTTTTAAGTCTGAGACCTTTGTCTTACCTATTTTCAGGACAACCCAACCCCAGTCCCATTTAACATCACTTCAACTACTAATTTATAAACCACCATTTATTTACATGATGTTCAATTATTTATTTACATGATGTTCAATTGATAACATATGACAACTAATTAACAAGGGTCCTAACGATGATCTTAGGAGGAGAATATTGTCGGATTAATACATATAAGGGGTTATTTATTTTTAAATGAACTCCAATTTGGAATTAATAAGACGATAAAATCGTAGTTTTTGTTATTAGTAGGGAGATAAAGATTGAAAACTAATAATTGCATTTATATTTGAGTGAAGTTCCAATTACACGGTGTGTAAAACTATTGTTTTACACAAATTTGCAGCCCTTAGATCTAAGGGAACCAACAGATGAGATTAAAACTAAATTTACTAAAAAAAATCTCTCTCACCTAAATACGATATCACACGCGTCGTTTTTTCTTCCTCTCCCCGCTCTCTCTCTCTTCCTCCACCGATGATGATGAATCCCGATGAACCTCTCCCCTTTTTAACTTTCAGAAAATTTCCATCAGATTGTTGATCGCAATAAACAGGTATTACGAATTTCTTTGTTTGTATTTGGCCAAAAAAAATTTTTCTTTGTTTGTAAGCTTCTTCAATCTTGGTTCAATTCAAAAGTCAGAGGCTTTAATTTTTCATATCCTTAGTTGATAAGGAAACTGGTATTGCTCAATCTCCAGAAGAGCTCGATGCAGGAGCTCTTTTCGTGCTAAAATCGCGTGGTGAGTTTTCTCAAAAATTGTTTCTATGTTTTTCAAGTATGGAATGATTAAAAGCCCATGGTTACCCTTTAATTTGCAGAACTCAGCTGTGGCAACATTTGGTGATTGGTTAACTGTTAATAGAAAAGGCGGTAATGTGAAAAAGGTAGCTGAAGCTAAGAAGTTATCTGAGAAGTCGGACACTGCTACCATAATTAACAAGCCAAAACCTGACCCTGATGAAATTGTTAATCCTGTTCGTGAAACAAGCAAGGTAATTTAACATGTCTTTTTGAAACTGTAGTTCCATGTTATTGTTTTTTAGATTAATTGGATCTGTTTCTCTGTTGTAACCCATTTTGGCCCTTGCTTCAGGCTGCCTGTGGGTAAAAGTTGAGAGTGTCATCTTGATGAGTTCTAAGGATGATGGGAGTGTTAATCCTGTTAGTGAAGGAAGCTCCATAAAGAGGTGCTTGAGTTTATTGATGAGCACAGTAGATGAAATGTGCACAGTAGATGTTTAACTCAATACTTTCTACCTTGATTGTATATTTTGTCTGGAAAGCTCGGTTGAATGAAGTGTTTCTTCTTTAGCAGACCGTTGTTGCTGAAGAGATTGTTTTCAATGTAGAAGTCAGCTTATTTAAAGAACACCTTGTTGAAGTGGAGGTACCAATGCCTCCAATGAAAAGCTTATACAAGATCAGAAATGCCAGTGCCAACATTAGCTAGGATCAGAAATGCCATTGCAGCAATAGATTACCAAAAGACAAGTTTTGTATCTAAATATTTATGTTTGCTTCCATTTTTAACTGTTAATATATAAGTAAATTTGCATCACTATGAGTATTTTTTTTTGTCTGATGGAAGTATCTTCTTTAGAAACTTTTCTGGTTAAAACTTCCTTCTGATGCACATAGCAGTAGATCTACAATACTCCTTGTATGTTGGCAGGCACTGCTCAAACTTGTAACTATTATTGTGAAGGCTATTGAATTTTGATGCGAGCTGCCGAGTTGGAAAAGCACAGCTCATTATTTTTGACTCCTAATTTAGTTCCGCAATCAATAAGCTTGGAGGACAACTTCAAGCTTATACCCAAATATTTTCTTTTCTTTGATTGTTTGAAGCTAATACAAAGTAAATAGACAAAACAATTCAAAAAATGAGTTTCCATTGTGATCCAATTTTTCAATATTCACAGGATATACAAACCTCTTTACAGCTTCAATTAGAGGGTTTAAAGAACTTCAATTTGCCAACAAAAATATATGAATCCTAAAAGAAATTCTATCAAGATTTGCTTGAAATATTAAACTTCTTTCAAAAGCTCCTACTTCAGATCTGTACAGTATTGTCTTCATGCCTACAGGATAATCCCTCTGCCCCTCTGCTAGGCCTACCATGCTTAATGCTGCTGATGACTTGAGTAGCCTTAAAAGGTACCTTAATGGTGCTGCTGCCACATTTGCATCATCTTTGAGGATTTCTCATCTTGATGGTTAACAGCTTGTCAACTTTCTGTAATTAATTACATAGACCGAAATCAGGAATTCAAAAAAATTGCAGCATCAAATCTTGGTCATCAAAATAGCACTCATTAATCTTCACAACAACAATTAAACATGGAGTATAAAGTGCATTAACCATAGAGATTTAGTATACGGTACCTAAACCACCCAATATCAAACAATTTTTAATCATCATTCTTCTGGCTCACCAAGATGCCAATTGAAACTAACAAAGAGAATTAGACATTGATCAACTAATAGAGCACTATAAAAGATAAGGTTTATAAGACTATCTCTACTAATTCTTTTAATCATGTCTAAACACTTCAAGGTTTACAAAGAAAGCTTTCAATCTAGCTACTGGTAAAATCAAAAGGCCATTAAATACAACTTGCTTTTACATGCAGTAGCTAAGTTTCAATACTGTTTCTAGAATATTGCTCCACTTGTAGTTTCTGTTTGATCTTGCTCAATCAGCCAAGGAGAATAAGACTTAAATATTTTCCTAAAGTGATCGTGCCAGTAACGAATACTTGATGTCTTAGTTTTTATTAATTTAATCAATAAAAAGGCACTGAAATATGGCTCACTTCAAATACAAAATACATATAGCATAACCCATCGTATTAAGAATTCAATTGACATTTCAATAGTGAAACCGAAACAGAGGAAGAGAACAGAGATTTTGTTTTCTCTTGAGTGAACTTTTATCAACCAAAAATTAAAAAAGAAACAAACTTTGCATTGTAAAAGGAAAGAAATTCGTAATACCTGTTTATTGCGATCAACAATCTGATGGAAATTTTCTGAAAATAGAGGTTCATCGGAATTCATCGTCATCGGTGGAGGAAGAGAGAGAGAGAGCAGGGAGAGGAAGAAACTAAATCCAATTAGGAAATCAAGTAGAAATTTGACACTTATAGCATATAACGCATAGCTTCCTTATTAAATATAAAATATAGATAATCAACTAACATTATTGAGAAGCCTCAATATGTTTCTAAACAGTAAACCATCAATAACAAAACATGAAGTAGAAAAGAAAATAGGAAATTATAACAAATGAAAGGATTTTAAAGAGGAGTTGATGGATCAAATACTTGGAATCGAAGAAAAATAAAATGGGATTTGAGAGACATGGTAAGAGATAGATGATAAGTGCAATAATTTACATTAATTAGAGTATATTTAGATTATTTTTTGAGCATTTATATTGCACTTTCTAATGCTATTTATGATATATTCTCACATTTTGTGTTTTTGAGCTTGTAGGTTAATTTGGAGTGATTTTAGGGAGAAAATCGTAACTTTCAATCCAGAGATCCGTTCGAGTCAATTCAAGTGCCCGTGGAAAGAGGATTCAAGGCTCTACAACTTTTATTAAGGACTTGGAAGCTAATTTTGACTTGAAGAAAGTGAAAACGCTGAAGAAAATTGAAGATCATTGAAATCTTGATGAAGTCCAAGTTGGGGCCAGGTTCAAACCTTCAAAGTTTGCGCAACCTTTCTGTCCTAAGTTGGGGCCAACTTACCCTTCAAGTTGGGGCCAGGTTGAAACCTTCAAAGTTTGCGCAACCCTTCTGTCCTAAGTTGGGGCCGGGTTGACCCCCAAGCTGGCCCCAAGTTAGGCTTGACGGAAATTTCTCTAGTTTTTCCAGAATTTCCGATTTTGCCCCTGATTAATCCAAATTACTTTAGGACTTTTGTATCCCTATAGATACAGACTTTTAGGATTATTTTGAGGACCTTTGGCTCATCACAATTATTTTCCTTGTTGGAGAGAAGATTTCCTTGGAGATTGAGACTAAGATTTCTTTTCTCTCTTTCTCTTATGTTTTTGTTCTTCAATAAAATTATTCTTGTGTTTTTATTCATGATGATGAGTAACTAATTTCTTAATTAGGGTTTTAGGTGTAGCCAATTGGGGATTAATATTTTATTTTATGTTTTGAATTTATCTTTTCAAGTTGGATTTGTTTTCTTGTTCTTCATACAAATTATATGCCTGGCCATCATATAGTTTATTTTAGGGATTGTGTCATGTACTGACGGGTGAAGCATAATCTGTGCACTAGGAAAACAAACAGGTTAGACTGGATCAGACATGAATCTTAGGCTAATTTGATAGATCTTTGATTACTTGTTCTTAATGAATCTAGTTAATTAGGTTTACATCGACAGATAGTAAATTTGATTAATTAGGTATTCCTGTGGAGACTTGACGGAGCGCATAGGTAATTTAGAGTAATCCTATTTCAACTTTGCATCAATTCAATTCATAGGTCAATTATTGATTTCCCAATTAGGTGAAACCTGAAGCCCTAAGACTTTTAATTATTCTTTTCACATCTTATTTAATTCTCTGTTTTTATAATTTAATTGCTCTTAGTTTTTAATTGTCTTGATAATTTCTCATAATTTCCTTCTTTGATAGAATTAATTATAATAGGGATTAATTGTTCTCTGTGGGTTCGACACCTGGATTACTCTAGGATTTTATTACTTCAACTGACCCTGTGCACTTGCAGATTTGGTTCATCAAGTTTTTGGCGCCGTTGCCGGGGAACACTTTAATTACTATTTTTTATTTATTCTATCCTTTATTTTATTTTGTTTGATCTTCTCTCTTTTCTTTGATTTTCGGTAGTGTATGACAAGGGCAACCACTTCATCTACCGCTCTTGTTCCATACATCCCTGAAATTGAGAAACTCTGCAAATTTAATCGAGCTCAAACAAAACTTGAAAAGCAAAAACAAGAAGAAATCATGGCTGATGACCAAGTTGTGGATACCAAACCGGTGGGACAATATGCTCTCCCGAGTATTACCAATGCTCAGACTAGCATAGTCAGGCCCACCATTCAGGCTCAGAACTTTGAGATTAAACCAGGCCTCATTACAATGGTTCAACAGAATCCTTTTGATGGCAGAACCACTGAAGATCCTTTGCTGCATATAACAAGTTTCCAGGAAATTTGTGATACGGTAAAGATTCATAATGTTACTGATGAAGCAATTCGTTTACGTTTGTTTCCTTTTTCTCTCAGGGATAAAGCAAAAGCTTGGTTGAATTCCTTTCCTCCAAGCCACTTCAAAACATGAGATGAGCTTACCACAGGCTTTCTGACAAAGTATTTCCCACTCAAGAGAAGCAACAAGCTGAGAACTGATATCACTAGCTTCAAGCAACGTGACAACGAAACGCTTCATGATGCTTGGGAAAGATTCAAAGATCTGCAACGAAAATTTCCACACCATGGAGTTCCAGATTGGTTATTGGTACAGACTTTTTATAATAGTCTTTTATCTCAATGTAAATCCAATTTGAACTCTACAGCTGGTGGTGCAATATTGAAGAAACCTATGGCTGAAGCATTGGAATTAATGGAGACTGTGACATCCAACAATGAAGAATTTTATGGGGAAAGGGATGGATCCAAGAGAGGTTTGCATTCAGTGGATAGTGTTACTATGCTTAATGCTAAACTTGATTCTATTGTTACCTTGTTGAACAAAGCTAATATTAATGCTATCTCTAACCCCTCCAATACTCATGTGAGTTGTGATAGTTCTGAGTGTCCACAGTTAGAACAGGCTCAATTTGTTGCTAATAATGGAAGGCAGCAAAACAATCCTTACTCCAACACTTACAATCCAGGGATGAGAAATCAACCTGGATACCAGCAGCCTAGACAACAGTTTCAACAACCTATGCAGCAACAACCACCACAACCTCAACCATCTCCTTCAAACCAAAGACTTGAGAGACTAGAAAAGATGTTCATGCAGTTCATGCAGAAGAGTGAAGCTACTGAACAAACTAATCATACTGCTTTGCAATCTACTCAGTCCGCCATTCGAAATCTTGAGGTACAAGTAGGTCAGTTGGCTAAGCAATTGAATGAAAGAGGTAATGGACAATTCCCTAGTAATACTGAGGTGAATCCTAAGGAAACAGTCATGGCTATTTCACTCTACAATGGTAAGGTGGTCGAGCCTGTTAATGAAGAAGATGTGTTGCCCCCACCTCCTCCTATTAAGCCTTATGTTCCAACAATTCCTTACCCACAAAGGCTTTCCAAAGAGCAATTTGAAAAATACATGCTTGAGAAGTTTGGTAAGGTTGTGAAAGTTGAGAAAAAGAATGGTAGGTTTGTGAGAATTAAGGAAGATGGTGGTAAGGTTTGGAAAGTTGAAAAGAAAAATAAGGAAAAGATAACTCCTCCTGAAGTCACACCCCCTCCTCCTTATCCACAAAGATTGAAGCAGAATAAGTTGGAAAAGGAGTTTGACAAGTTCTTGAATATCTTCAAAGAACTTCGTATGAACATCCCACTTATTGAGGTTTTGGCACAAGTTCCTTCTTATGTTAAATTCCTTAAGCAGATTTTGTCCAAAAAGAGGAAGCTTAAAGAATCTGAAACAATTGCACTTTCTGAGGAGTGCAGTTCCTTAATTCAAAATAAGCTTCCACCAAAGCTTAAAGACCCAGGGAGTTTTTCTATACCTTGCACTATTGGTTCTTATGAAATTAATAAAGCTTTATGTGATTTAGGTGCAAGTATCTCACTTGTGCCATTGTCTCTTGTTAGAAAGCTTGGATTAGAGATGAAGGACACTAACATTACCTTGCAATTGGCAGATAGAAGCATCAGGTATCCTGAAGGCATTATTGAGAATATTCTGTTTAAAGTGGGTAAATTCTATATCCCTGTGGATTTTATTGTGCTTGATATGGAGGAATGCATAAAACTTCTTGTGATTTTGGGTAGACCTTTCTTGCGCACTGTTAGAACTCGTATTAATCTTGAAAAAGGTACCATAACATTTAAGGTGTTGAATGAGAAAATTACCTTTAGTATTTTTGATGATTCAGAATATCCAATCTATGGAACTTGTTCTTGTTCTTGCATTGATTCTAGTGACAATTTAGTTACTATTGATTTTGAGAAAACTTCTAGTTTGGATTCTTGTGTTAAGGTACCAACAAGTGCAGGCCAAGATGAACCTATTGGAGAGGGAGATAAGAAAAGTGTTTCACCACTTTATAATTGTTCATTCTTTGAGCTTAATGACCAAGTACAACAAGAAGATTTTGGACAAAATTGCTCGATGCCAGCTCCTCCTATCAATAAGCCTCTTGATCTTGAACCCAATTCTTTTTCTTCTTATTTGGATTATGATTTTATTGGAACTAATCAACCAAATCCTTCCTGCTTGTCTGAATTTGTACGTGAGAAGAAATTTTTTCTAGGAGAAAATGTTTATGACAAAACTCAAACCTATAAAGATGAAATTGGATGGTGGCCTCCCAACCACTATTCACCCTATGGCTATGTCGAAAACATGAATGAGCTGCTTTATGATGATAATTGTTATTCGATGAATGCAAACTCTTGATTTTGGGATCCTGGAGAGTAGCAACATAGCTTCGTCGAGCCATCGACGTTAAACAAAAGCGCTTGTTGGGAGGCAACCCAACATCTAACTTATTTTTATTTTAGTTTTTATGTTTTCTTTTAATTTAATTTTACTAACAATTTTATTTTCTTTTGTTTTGTAGGTATAATTGCATGAGTGGAGTCAACACCTTCACATCACCTTAGCATGGACATAGGGGAGTTTCCTTTACTCTATTTTGAACTTTATGTTATATTTTTATGATATAGTTTCATGTTTAAGTGTGGGGGAGGGTGTTTGTTGCATTTATAAATTTATTAAATTTTTATTTTTCTCTCAACATTGAGGACAATGTTGTTCTAAGTGTGGGGGAGAAAGTAAAAAAAAAATTGTTTTTTTTTGCATTTTTGTTTTTATTTGCATATTTTTCGTTTTTCTTTTTCATTTTCCATTTGCATTAAGGCATATGTTAGGAGTTCCTATTCCAAATTTTCAAAATTTGTTTTGGTTTTTGGCTAAGTATTTCTAGAGTTGGATATCATCAATAGTGACGTTATTTTAACTACTTTTACAAATGGTTGCCAAAGTTTGTCAAATGAAGATGATGCTTGTCAATTGGGTACAAAATTTGGTTTTTGCTACTTCTAGAACTTGTGTCGAATCTCTTCGAGACTAATTGGTTTGTGGTATGATTGGTTTGGAATGTATATGTATTGTGTATGGGGATGACTAAGGCGTTTGTTTGGATCGTTAGAGCCTTAGGATGCCTACCCTTTTTACATTATCTCTAGTAACCCCTTTGTTGTCTAATTGAATATATTTAGCCTTTTTCTTTGTTTAACCACATTTTCCCAAAGAACCTTGAGCCCGAAAAACAAGTTTTACCTTTATTCATGAATTAGTAAGAGCATAACTTGTTGGTTTTTGGTTCTAATGGATGGTGGAAGGCTAAAATTCTTGAGTCTTATTGTTGATTTCGATTCTTAGTGCTTAATGTTATGGATTGATGAAGAAAGATTGAGAACAAAATAAGTGTGGGGGGAACTAGTGGAATGTGAAAGTGAGATGGTGGATAGTGAAGTGCCTAAAATAATTGTTGAAAGTGAGTTGTTTCCAAATAAAAGGGGAGAAGAGATGTCTTAGACATTGTCCCTCTGGAAAATGAAAAAAGAAAAAAAAAGTGAAAAATGGAACACTCCAATTGGCACTAATTGTTCAAGAAAGATAGGAAATTTTATAGAATTAGTGGAGTTGTGATGAAGGAAGAGCTATCACAAGTTATATGAGCTCTTGATTATTTGATGGGTTAGTTGTGCTCTATTTTGATTATTTTTTAGTCCATCTTAGTTATGCTCTACTAAATTCTTGAATACTTTGATTTTTCTTATCCTTTTTTTTCTTAACTCACTATCCCTTGGCCCCATTACAACCCTGATAAAGACCTTTCGACTCATACACCTGCATATATATTTGCTTTGTGGTTTGATATGGTTGTAGTGGAGATGTAGATGAGATACAAGCCCATGGTAAATAGCTCTTTAAAAAAATTGTTTTCTTATTGCTCTTTTGAGGCAGATGATTTGGATGATGAACTAACCATTTGTACTTTATTTTTGTTAGATAATGATTTGTTTTGAGAAGTATCCAACCTTTTGAAATTTGCAGCCTACTTTACTTAATTAAATTTTTTTGAAAATTGTTCTTAAATTGTTTTTGGAACTTTCATATGTAGCAATGTTTGTGGGTATCGATAAACCCTCAGGAGACTATAACTCCTCCACTATGTTTACATAGGGGTTTAAAGGCTTGTGTCACATGCTAAGTGCCGCCGTACACCTACGAAAGTGGAATCAATATCTTGCATTAGTTTAGGATTTTATTTTTGTTTTAGTTTTACTTGAGGACAAGCAAAAAGCCAAGTGTGGGGGAATTTGATAAGTGCAATAATTTACATTAATTAGAGTATATTTAGATTATATTTTGAGCATTTATATTGCACTTTCTAATGCTATTTATGATATATTCTCACATTTTTGTGTTTTTGAGCTTGTAGGTTAATTTGGAGTGATTTTAGGGAGAAAATCGTTACTTTCAATCCGGAGATTCGTTTGAGTCAATTCAAGTGCCCGTGGAAAGAGGATTCAAGGCTCTACAACTTTTATTAAGGACTTGGAAGCTAATTTTGACTTGAAGAAAGTGAAAAACGCTGAAGAAAATTGAAGATCATTGAAATCTTGACGAAGTCCAAGTTGGGGCCAACTTACCCCTCAAGTTGGGGCCAGGTTGAAACCTTCAAAGTTTGTGCAACCTTTCTGTCCTAAGTTGGGGCCAACTTACCCCTCAAGTTGGGGCCAGGTTGAAACCTTCAAAGTTTGCGCAACCCTTCTGTCCTAAGTTGGGGTCGGGTTGACCCCCAAGCTGGCCCCAAGTTAGGCTTGACGGAAATTTCCCTAGTTTTTCCAGAATTTCCGATTTTGCCCCTGATTAATCTAAATTACTTTAGGACTTTTTGTATCCCTATAAATACAGACTTTTAGAATTATTTTGAGGACCTTTGGCTCATCACAATTATTTTCCTTGTTGGAGAGAAGATTTCCTTGGAGATTGAGACTAAGATTTCTTTTCTCTCTTTCTCTTATGTTTTTGTTCTTCAATAAAATCATTCTTGTGTTTTTATTCATGATGATGAGTAACTAATTTCTTAATTAGCATTTTAGGTGTAGCCAATTGGGGATTAATATTTTATTTTATGTTTTGAATTGATCTTTTCAAGTTGGATTTGTTTTTCTTGTTCTTCATACAAATTATATGTCTGGCCATCATATAGTTTATTTTAGGGATTGTGTCATGTACTGACGAGTGAAGCATAATCTGTGCACTAGGAAAACAAACAGGTTAGACTGGATCAGACATGAATCTTAGGCTAATTTTATAGATCTTTGATTACTTGTTCTTAATGAATCTAGTTAATTAGGTTTACATCGACAAATAGTAAATTTGATTAATTAGGTATTCCTGTGGAGACTTGACGGAGCGCATAGGTAATTTAGAGTAATCCTATTTCAATTTTGCATCTTCAATTCATAGGTCAATTGTTGATTTCCCAATTAGGTGAAACCTGAAGCCCTAAGACTTTTAATTATTCTAGTTCACATCTTATTTAATTCTCTGCTTTTATAATTTAATTGCTCTTAGTTTTTAATTGTCTTGATAATTTCTCATAATTTCCTTTTTTGATAGAATTAATTATAATAGGGATTAATTGTTCTCTGTGGGTTCGACACCTGGATTACTCTAGGATTTTGTTACTTCAACCGACTCTGTGCACTTGTAAATTTGGTTCATCAATAGACCATGCTTCTAAGCAGTACCCACTCCTCCTCGGCTTCCGCATCTTCAGCGGTGCTTGGCCTCCATCAACCTGAGTCACTTTTTCACTTCACCATCTCTAACTGTGAAGGTTGTAAATCACGGCAAAATCAGTGCAATAAAATGGAGAATGAAAAAATTTGAACAAAAGAAAAATCCCCAAACCGTCTTCATCTTACTGGAATTAATCTTTGGCATATCCCTCTGCTCTGCTTCTTATTCTCTCCCCTCCCAGATCTGTTTTCCCCTATCATCCTCTCGGAATCCCAGGCAACCGAAAAAAACAGAAAAGTAGAACGACAAAAGAAGGTTTATTTTTAGAGATAGGAAAGAAAAAATAAAAGAGAAAGATTTGGAGCTTTGGTCTTCGGAAATAACATGGAGAAGGAGATGGAAGAGAAAAAGAGGGGAGAATGAAAGGAAAGAGAAGACACAGGAAGGAAGGAAGGAAGCGGGAGAGAAGAGAGAGGAAGGACACGCATTTGAGGAATAAATGGTTGCCATAAGTTACCCAAGCAGCGCATCACTTTATTGTTTTTCTTTTTTGTTTTTTCATTTCTAAGGGAGACGTGTTTGAAATTCAGCTCGCAGAACTGCTTTTCTAGCAAGGGTTTGATTGATTCTCACAGCACACAAGGATTTAAGCACAGATCTAATAGACTGGATAGGACATTAATGTCAATACAGTTAAAAGGAGGAATTTTATTGATACTACCAGTAAAAGAAAACTACAATGTCAATACAGGCCAAGAAAGAAAAGGATATACAACAGAGCATCCTTAATCAATTGAATGTTAGTGAAAAATTAATGTCTTAATTTATGTCTAAAGAAATTTGAATTAATTTCAACATAATTGAAATTGAAGAAATGAATAAATCAAGCAAGGGTCACAACAAATATGCAAATTAAGGAGCATTTGTCATATTTATTTATGTCACAGCCTTCATTCAGCTTACATCCTCATCTTTTCATCTTCACTAGGTAAATTCCCTTGCTCTGCTTTGGAGTTTTTGCAATTTTCATGTTATTATGATATGATGATATAGTGTTTACCTAAATATTTGAAATTATATACATGTTTGATCATAACAGAAATATAGAGCTGAATAAAATAGCAGAAGCAATTTGGTTATTTCATTCTATGTAGAAACAATATATGGGGAATGAATAAGTTATTGCAAATGTTAAAACTACTTTAAGAGTCGGTAATAGGTATTAGTTTTGAGATGTTTAATTTTCAATTGGGATTTGGGCATTTGGGGGTAAATAAATCATCTGCTCTGAATAAAAGTATAATAACTAAACAAATGCCTTGGAACTCTTTAAAAAAATGCCTTTAGTTTAGAGTATTAGCCAGAGTACTCTGTTTGCCAACTCCTACACCTTTTCCGGTTTGATACATTATTTTGCAAACAAAGCTTAAATCAACTCATGGAAATGAAATGAACCCCTGAAAATGGATAATATAAACAAAATTTGCTAGTGTATAGCCTTAATTAATCACAATATCTCAAATCACGAGGCACTGAGGTAAAAATACAACCAACTAATGAAGGGAGAAGAAGTGAGAAACTTGCAAGAGAAATTCTTGTATATAATAAGCTTATGCCATGATTTAGGTAACTAATAAAGGATCAGCCCAAGTGTTCCTTGATACATGCTTGTAGCAATCTAGGAATTGGAGGTTGGCTCACCTCCAAAACCCCTTCCAGGATCTGAACTACCTGACTCATTGTTGGCCTCTGAAATTCGTCATCCTGGATACACCAACAAGCCACTGTACAAATTCGAGAAAGCTCTTCTACTTTCACATTTCCATTCAGCCTGCTGTCTAGGAGGTTGAGGGCATCACCGCCTTCAGTTACTTGTAAAGCAACTGTAGCCGGAAAGAATGCAGTACCTTCATCCTCAGAGTGTTGAACTTGAACTTGAAAGTTTCTTCTCCCTGATACAATTTCCAAAAGCATCATTCCATAGCTGTAAACATCAGCTTTGGGTGTTATGGCCTGTCCTGAAATCCACTCCGGTGCAAGATAACCCATTGTGCCTCTCATAGTGGTCAAAACCCGACTAAACTCCCGTCCAATAAGCTTTGCTAGACCAAAATCTGCCACTTTTGGACAAAAGTCAGCATCTAGAAGGATGTTTTCAGGCTTAATGTCACAGTGGATGATGCTGTCTCTACACTTGTCATGGAGATAAGCCAGGCCTCTTGCTGCACCAAGAGCAATTTGGTATCTTGTTTTCCAGTCTAATACTTCTGAATCTTTTGCAAGGAAGAGATGCTTGTCAAAAGATCCATTTGGCAGGTAATCATATACCAACAACCTTCTTGAACCTTCAGAGCAGAATCCACGAAGGCGAATCAGATTAACATGATTGATCACCCCAACTATACTGACTTCTGCACGGAATTGTTTCTCTCCTTGATTGATGCCCTCAAGCTTCTTCACAGCTATAAGACTCCCATCTGGCAAAGTCCCTTTGAAAACAGAACCGAAGCCTCCTTTTCCCAATTTGTCAGAGAAATTATCGGTTGCCTTTTGTAAATCTTTGTACCCAAAAGCCATGAGTGAACCTTCTCTTGGATTTGTTGCAATGATTGTTCTCATCCACCTTCTCTTGATTATGAACATAGATAGGCCTAAAAGGAATAGCCCTGATGAAACTGCAACAGCCACAATGATCAATTTCTTCTTCTTTGTGGGACTAGAAAACTCAGAATATGCAAGCCTGATATGCAGAGTTTTCACATCATCATCATCTCCAAGTTGCTTCATATTTAACAGGTCTCCAATCCAAATTGAGCACTCATTGTCATTGTATGCGTAAGCAGAGCACGAACAGTTCTTAAGACAGGTTGATTTGCATTCCTTGTTACCATGAGCTGCCACATTTTGAGGATATGTTGGCAATGTCGTCGTGTGGATTTTTAGAAATTGGTCTTCCCTTCCATTATCAACACTGGCATTCTCACATTGCAATTTAGCCTGCCTTACACACCCTCCAGAATAAAGCTGTTGTTCCCATTCCCCTAGTGACACCGGTTGAAAGCCTGTCAAACAATTACAGAACTGCGTAGATTTCTCATTGCAGCTGCTAAAAGCCCCACAGTAACCATAAACATCACACTGTTGTCTCGGTTGTGAAAAAAACAAAGACCACTTATCGGAATTGGCTAACACTAACATTGCCTTAAACTGTCCCGAAGCATCCATACCACTCCGAGAAAGGGCAAAAGAATTATCAAAGAAATAAGTGAAATAACTCTCATTTTCGTTTGAAACATATCTGTAACTCATGTTCAATGTAGAAATCGCTCTCAATTCAGGAAGCAAGGTGAAGCTCTTTGTCTGTTCATCCCAAGTTCCGGTGGACCAGTATTGTTGGGACCTATTCCATACAAAAATAATTTGATCGGTTTGACTTGGATCTACCTCAATTGAGAAGAGACCTGTTGCTGGATCGTCTTGATTTCTCCATGATGTAAAACATCGGCTTTGATTTGTCCGTTTGTCGAAGCTCAACTTCATACCCGGTAACCAAGTATCGGCTGGATGATCAAAACTTTGCCACAGTATTGTCGATGAATTTGGACCGTCTCTTAAAACAAGATTCCCATCATCTAACAAAACTGCAACTACAGAAGTTGAATTGGTAGAGCTAGTTACATTCGTCGACCAAATTGGTATTTGTGACTCATTGAACAATACCAAGTTACCATCATAGATCTTCAAAACTGAAGAATTTATATCCCGGACTGGTTTCTCTCTGTTTGCAACCCAAACTGTATTGGGTTGAGACGCCTTTTTGTACCAAATGCCTATGTAGTAGTTGGAGGAATTTCCTGGTTTGAAGAAACCAAGTTCAAAGACTCCACCTTTTGAGACAATGGTTCCATTACCGGAAAGAGATTGCTTAAAAGAGATAGTATCAGCAGCAATGGAGAGTTGGGATTCCAGAGAGAAGCAGAGAAGGAATAGAGGAAGCATCCACGAGGGAATTTTCTTTGTTTCCATGGATTGGCTGCAACCGCAAGAGAATCACAATGCTTAAGTGAAATCTAAAATAGTAGAATAATCTAAGTAATGCTTTACTTTTGTGGGTTGCTTATCCTTGAAAAATTAGTGAAGTATTAATACTATACTACACCTCATTACCTAAAAAAAAAAAATCAATTTTGAAGGATTTTCGTTGAAAAACATGACAAGCAAGATGGAGCTATAGCAGCGGTCTTTTAACATATGGAATCTAACATTAACATTAAAATCAAATTTGATTTAAATTAAAATTTGTTCAATTTTTTTTGGGTGAAATTTGTTCAAATTTTGAGTGGTTAAGGTTAAGTCAAATTTGTTCTTTACTCCACCTAACATTAAAATTTTAAAGTCAAGATTATAGGTCATTCTTCACTCATTTAATCATTAATTAAATGCTTTTTATTTGAACTAATAAGAGTATATTGAAGCCTTAATATCTCCTTGTCAAAAACAGAAGTCTTAATGTCAACATTTTGAAGGGTCAATGTCAATTAAATACTTTACTCCCTCTTTTTCCATTCTAATTGTCCAATTTTAACCTATTTATTTTTTAGGGTAATTTTAGCTGATTTATTTGCTTAAGAAAAAGTAGTTACTTTTCTAAATTCTATAGCAAAATCCATAGTTATTAAACCCGGTCCGGAGAGCAACCCGCTCGAGGCTTCGGGTCACGGGTCAATCGGTTTAACCATCGGGTCAATCGGGTCAATCGGGTCAATGCGGATTAATAAATAATATTTTTTAAATATTTTTATAACTTTTATATTTATTATTTCTATAACTAAAATTATTAAATCTAATTTATAATATTCTTACATAATGATATAAATGGAAATAATTATATTTTAGCATATAAAACTATAAAAAATGAATTTATTTCCATTAATTATCAATTATCCAACCATGAGCCATGTTAATTTAAATAAATAAAGTAGGATAGATGTAAAAAATTTCATTAAGAATATAATACTTATTAAATTTTATTATTTTTTAATTTCTTTTTTTAGGTTTATTATATAATTTACAATATTTCCCTTAATATATATATATTTAAAAAATGAAAAAAAGATGGATTTAAATGTAAATTTTAATAAAATACATTAACCCACCGGGTCACTTGAAACCCGGCCGGGTCACCGGGTTAATTCGGGTTTCAACGGGTCACACCGGGTTTCAACGGGTTGTTTCCTTGAACGGTCCAAATGTTAACCCGGACCGGTTCCACCTCCGGGTCATCGGGTCGAACGGTCCGACCGCCGAGCCGGTCCGGGTTTAATAACTATGGCAAAATCACATAAAAGCTTTCTATATTACCCTTGGTTAATCTCCACAAACATTTTTGGAATTCCTAAATCTAATTGTACTAGTGATTCGTACAAAAGCTTTATTAAGACTAGTGTTTTGCCACCTGTTTCATACGTGGGATTAAAGGTTGATGCAAACTGATTTTAAGTTATATGTTTTGTAATATAATATTTTTGTTAATTTTGAAAAGATTAAATTTGCCCAAATTCCTAAAAATTATTGAGAATAAACTCATCAATTTTTTGTTATAAGTAAATTTTGTTACTCATTTTATCAATAATAATAGAAGTTATCAAATTTACAGTAATTTGTTATTGAAAAGTTATATATATATTATCAAAAACTATATGTGAAACAACAAATTCAGTAATTTTTCATTAGTTAACAATTTCATCAACAATGGAAGCTATCAAATTTATAATACACAGTTACCAAAAAAACTATATAGTTATGAAAAATGCATGTTTTACACCAACAAATCCAATAATATCTACTGATAAGTAATTTTGGTAACAATTTAATCAATTAAATGAGGTTATCAAATTTACAATACTTTAGTTACTGAAAAGCTATAATTGTTATTAAAAAAGTCATATATGCACCAACAAATTTAAAAGCATTCATTATATCATTTGTCAAATTATTCCGAAAAACGACATTTGAGCGTTGTTTCAAAAAAAAAGACATTTGGAATGAGCGTTTTCTCAATAACAATGTTTTGTGTAAAACGCAGAAAATCGTGAAGTTGATGTTTTTGTCTTCTTAAAAAAACTTGATTTGGTAAGCCTTTCCAATAAGCTCTACTCAGTTCGAGACACGACATTTGAGAATTATTTGTTCGCAAAACCATGAAATTGAGGTTTTAGGTTTTTTAAAAAATCTTTGTTTGGCGAGCCAACTTTCCAATAAGTTTTACTGACTTCGATACATGACATTAGAGTATTGGTTTCAAAAAAAATCATTTTAATAATTTTCAAATAAATAATGTTTCGCGCAAAAACGCACAAAATTGTGAAGTTGAGGTTTTAGGCTTTGAAGAAAACTTTTTTTGGCTAGCCACTTTCCAATGAGCTCTACTAACTTCGAAACATGACATATGAACGTTGATTACACAAATAATGCATTTCGAATTAACATTTTCTCAAGAACAACGTTCTGCGCGCAAACACGCAAAATCGTGAAGTTCAAGTTTTAGGTTTTGAAGAAAGTTTTTTTTTTTTTTTTGCAAACCCACTTTCCAATTAGGTTACTCACTCTAAGACACGACATTTGAGCATTGGTTTCACAAATAATGTATTGGAATGAGCATTTTCCTGAGAACAACGTTTGGCGCTCATGAAACGTGCTAAATCGGGAAGTTGAGGTTTTAGGCTTCTTAGAAAGTTTTATTTGGCAAGTCCACTTTATAGTAAACTCTATTTAAATGTAATGAAGGGAAACCTAATTTGTACTAATTTTTCAATATATTTCTATGTAATTTTGGTAGTTGTTTTCATACTCCAATGTAGAAATATTGATAACCACATTTTGAAAATTTGATTACCTCATTATAAAATTTCGATAACCTCCCTATAAAAATTTGATAGCCACACTATGAAATTTTGGTAACCACACTATGAAATTTCGATAACCTCAATGTGAAATTTTGATAATTTACCTATGAAATTTTAATAATCATACTAAATAAAATTGGTAACCGCACTATGAAAATTTTGATAACCACACCATAAAATTTCGATAAGCTCCCTACGAGAATTAAACTGTGATATCCTCTCTATGTATTTTCGATAACATCTCCATAAAATTTTCATAACCTCCCTATAAAGTTTTCTTAACCTCCCTAGGAAATTTTGATAAGCACAAAATTTGGTAACCTCCCTCCCTATGAAATTTTGTTAACTTTCATATGAAATTTTATTAACATCCCTAAGAAATTTTGGTAACCTTTTTATGAAATTTTGGTAACCTCTGTATGAAATTTTGATAACTACACTATGAAGTTTTGATAACCTCTATATGAAATTTTGGTAACCATACTATGAAATTTTGATAATCTTTCTATGTAAGGTTTGATTGTCAGATTGATTTCTATGTTGTGTCAATTGCGTCATTACATCTTCCTCATTGTTTATTAGGGAAAATATGCGCATTAGATCATCTTCTGGCAGACTTTCCTACTTTGTTTCCTTCCACTTCATACTTTCCCACCCCGACTTTCTCCTTTGATCATCTTCAAAGTTTGGTTGGATAATTCCATCATTGATATGCTTTCAAGCTTCGGGCAATTGTAAAAGGCTATGCTTTCTAATTTTGGTTCTTGGCTTATTTGCTTTCTGATTTTACTTATACCCCTTAAAAAACCTCAATATAATACTCTCATACTTTTAAGGTTTCTTAATAATCTAATTTTAAAACATTAATTATACTTTAAAAAGGGTAAATTACATATATATACCATTTGGTTTTGAGTGGAACAAATATGAACGTAGAGTTTAAATTTTGAGATTGAGTTTAGTTTCTATTATCAAATCTTTAACAGTAGTTAAGTGTCAAAATTTAAACCTCAAGGATCAAAATTTACCAAAAAACATTTATTCTTACAGTATTGCATACTTCTTATTAATAGTATTATTATTCATATTTGGAAAATATAAAATATAATATAACTTTATTTACAGTTCCAGTGAGGATGATTGCCTTCCATCCATCTCAAATTATTTTCAAACTTTGATTGGGCCTTTTGTTTCTCCTCTTTCACCATTAAGCTCAAAACATGTTTTTGGTAAATTTACCATTTTTCTAAAGGTGTGAAAAATTAATGCTATCCATTGATCTTAGAAATATTCACGTGTATGACTATATCATAATGCGGAAGTGAGTCTTTTCTTAGGATTATGCGCTTATTATGTTTGATTACAAAGAAATCAATGGAAAGTAAGTATATGTAATGAAAAATTTCAGTTTTTACTCATAATTTCTGTATTATGCTATCAGCTACCAGCTACCAGCTACGTACTTTTGTTTCTTTCTTTTTTTTAAACGAAAGCTATGTACCATTAATTAGTAACTCAACTTTGAACTTGAATGTGATTTTTAAGGCTATATCAAAAGGAAGAATAAAGTCCTAAAAAAATTTATATACTAAACCTGATTCTCAATGAAATTACTAAAGACTTCAAACCGGGATTAATGAGGAGTTAGTATTTTGTCTTTTCTGACTTGTCAAATTACTGATAAGACCCTTAATTAGTTTCTAACATTTTCTCCTCCTACCCTATTTTGGTAATAAATAGTGTCATTCATATTCATTAATATGTAACAAGCAGGGCAGGCTGCGCTTGCACTGCAGACATTTTCTTATTTGGGTTATATTTTTTTGAGTTGTTTAAGTCGGTTAGTAAAAAGATATTGCATTGGTTGTGAGTTCATCAGTTAGGAGAAACCCATACATCGAAACAAATAATT
Source organism: Corchorus olitorius (assembly GCA_001974825.2). Classification (NCBI taxonomy): domain Eukaryota; kingdom Viridiplantae; phylum Streptophyta; class Magnoliopsida; order Malvales; family Malvaceae; genus Corchorus; species Corchorus olitorius. The sequence continues at coordinate 17,262 of AWUE01015036.1, read as the reverse complement.
CGCATATATAAAGCAAAACACACGACATGTCTTTCATTCTAAAAGTGCATTACCTAAATTCTACTTCCTCATCTCAAGGTAATTCATCAAAATAAAACTAATATTATACTCCTTCACATCTAGGCAATTCATCAAAATAAAGCTAATATATTAATGTTATCAGTTATTAGCTGACATAAAAGCATATCTTCCTAAGTCTTTTTTTTTCCTATTTCCTCTCAATCTTTGTTTGTCTTCAATTCCTTTTCCCTTTTCTACAACTCCTTTTCCCATGCATTATTTAATTTTAATTTGCATTAGTTTTGACATTTTTTTATTGAATTTGGCTAATTGGTAGACATGTATAAAAGTTGGTCAAGAAGTCTACCTTTTTTGGGTTTTCTCATGTGTTTATCACTCCTTCAATGGGGAGCTTAGGTGGTCTTTAATGGAGTTCAGTTATATCAACCCTCAGAAAACTGGTTTTTTGCATTTGCAAGATATGCAAAAACTCCTCAATTGTAAAATTACTCATCTGCAAATCAAAAAATAAAAATCAAATTAACATATCTTATCATTTTTCAAAAGAATATATGAACTAAATTCAACATTGCATCCTAACCTGCATAAAACTTTCTTCATAATCACTATCTTTAAAATTAATATTTGCATCTACTGCAAAAACTTGATCGTTGCTCGATCATATCTTGTACCACCCCACCACCAAAAATAAAAATAATAATCCCAAACTTTCGACATTTTCTCCAAATATAACCTTAACTGATGTTAGAAAACTTACCTTGCTACCAGCACAACCCTATTCTTACAGACAAAATCTTTACTTTTTTCGATTCTTTAGCTTTTTATATATAAAAAAAAACATAAAATAAACTCAAAGATCAAATATTAGAAGCAAGCAAAATTAATTAATGCAATTAGTAACCGCTAATTTTAGACAAATAAATGACATCAATTGATTATATTCATAAATTTATAAAAACATATTTTTAAATAAGACAACCCTTGAAATTCTCTTAACATAAAAAAGCTGGTCATATATCTTTAAATTGAAAGTTAATGAAACCCTAAACAAAGAAACCTTTCATATTTCACCTAAATCTATTTTAATGTAATTAAATATCACCTTTAAAATATAATTAAACTTTAAATGAAAATAAAAACTATTCATATACTTACAAAAATTACACCAAAATATAAATAAAAATAACACTAAAACTGAAGGATGATTCCTCAAAAAAATTATTTGAAGAATGATTCAATTTCAGAGCAAAAAATCGGAGGAGGTATAAAGATTTTACAAACCTGTACAAAGAATGCTAGAAGCAACAATGGAGGAATGCAAAAAAGAAATGAGATCCTTTTCCTCAAAGACCTCATCGAGTTCAATTTTGCTTCACTGTTTTTTGTGACTTTGATTTTTAGCTTGTGAGAAAAAAAAAGGCTATTAACCTGGTAACACGACCAAAAACTTTTTTTTCAAAAAACTTATTATAGCAGGTAAATTAATATATATCAAAGGAATCTAAAAAACAATTAAAAATCAATTGGTATGATATAGTAAGATTCATCTATTAACAATAATTTACTTTAATAATTGGTGTAGGGCTCACCTGACTCCCACAACTCCCAACCGAAGGGAAAAACAAAAGCATCAATCCATGTAAAAAGAATCAGTTCATGTAAAAAGAATTGATATAAACAATAAGTGAAATCTCAAATACCCAGAGAGAGATAGCAAAAAACAAACCTAGGCAGCTTGCCCATAAACCAATGGTAAGAAACGAACCAATCTGCAGAATTTGGAGAAGAGCAAAGAGCCAACCAAAGAAAGACGGATTGTGTACGAAAAAGGAAAGATTCATTGTCTGGGCCGTCCTCATCATCCTTGAAAAATCAAAAAAATAAATTACTCAAAAACCGATGGAAGGAACAAAAAGAGATCGGAGTTAGATCAAATCTTGGTTCTTAACCGATAAAATCAAAGAGAGTAACAAAAATCGCATAAATGGCGTTTCGAAGAAATGGATGAGGGAGGTCATTGAAAGAAGGAACTTTGGACTGAGATAGAAGACGCTCAATCCAATTTTTTTCTCTATAATTGAAGGGACATTGGAAGGGATGGAAAAAAGCCAAAAAAAAACATCAATTGAATCTTCCTCGATGGGAAAAAGAAAGGGAGGAGGAAGAATAGTTCACTTATTTGGGACCTGTTCAGTCTAAAACCAAAGAAATTTTGTTAAGAACATCACTTATCAGAACTCAATGGCCAAATTACACACAAAAACAATTGATCTGAAGAAAACATGTTAGGCTTAAGGGATATTTCAATAATCAACCACGTGAGAAAAGACAAAAATGGGGCGATAAGGTCACTCTACATTAAAAGTTGATGGGGGATCCTTTAGTAAATTTCTGTGGGAACAAAATGTATTAGAACTCAATGGCCAAATTACACACAAAGACAATGGATCTAAAGAAAACATGTTAGGATTAGGGGATATTTCAGTAATCAACCACATGAGAAAAGACCAAAACGGGGTGAAAAGATTTTCCCATATTAAAAGTTGAGCCTTTAGTAATTTCCAGAGGGTATTCAAACAACATACAATATATATATTTTATCAACTATTCTCACAAACAATTTCTTTACTCTTTGTTTATCAAACATACTTCACTATCCAATGAGCCTAGCGGCAACTTTGCTTGACACTGATTGGCAAAGCTGATGTTTCCTGGGTGATGTTTATGAGAGTTGCAATGAAAAAATTTCTTAAAAACTAAATTCAAAGACGCTCGACGCGCCAGCATGGGCCGACCAACTTGTTAAAGATTATTTGACTGTCAGTGACTCTACACTATCAATATTTAACCACCGTGGGACACCTCGTTAAATAATAAAATTAAAGGTGTATACTTTTAGACACTCTAAAAAAATGTGGAAAGCTTTCCACATTTTGCAACTGCACTTGTCCGCCATTGTCAAAGGAATATCCCAGAAAAAAAAATCATGGAGAACGCTTTAAATCAATCAAGAAACTGCCCATACTTCCTTAAAAAAAAAGAATGGAATTAGAGAAATTAATCCTAAAAGCACTTGATCGCAAGAAAATATTATCATTTCAATTTCTATGTTGAATCTGGTTAATCTTTATTTCATGCCAAAAAAAAAAGCTTGATTAGAGGCAGAGGATGTCACGCCCCAACCCAGAGTCGACCACATGACAGTCGCCGCGTCTCCTCTTAGATCGCGTGCTACCATCCTAGAAGCACCGAGAGGTATCGCGAAGCGAAACAAACCACAAACAAATTCAACTCATACCTAACAAAGTGCTTAAAAGATAATTACAAAACTATCAGAAAGTGGATCCAATAGGGCAACATCTCACAAAGACAAGCTGTCATCATGAAAGTCGTGGAAAGGTCGAGTCTAACGCGAACAAAGGTTCTTGAAAACACAACAAGAATTTGAAAGTGTGAGTATTCCTTAGAATACTCCGTGAGTGCAGAGATCTAACTAACACCGCATTAAGAGTGAAGTGCATGGCCAATCTAAATCACAATTTACAATCAGATGCACAATTACAAAGGGGCTCTTTGGTAACAAATCAAATTTAAGGTCATCACATTTATTTATAAAACTCATATAAAACATATCTCATATCAAAGGTATTTCAAAATATAGGCATATACATCAAAATCATATTTCGTACGTTAATATCGTATATATAAAAATTTACATTAAAACGTCCATTGAAAACCATAGCCCCAATTTACATAAAACTAACAGTCATTAATAAAAACACATGCTCGTACGTAAAATAAACAATTAGTTCTGTCAAATCAGTTAAGGCCTGTCAATTTAGAAATCCGCAGTAAAATCGTAAATTTTTCTTTACTATTAAAACATGCATATACGTATATACGAAAAAGATATCAAACCAAACTTTAAGTTGAAAATAAATCCATCAAATGAGCGGCCGAAAACCAAGTCCCGCGGTTGTAGCTACTCAACCGAGGCCGTCAGGGGCAACTTTACTTGTAAATACACGTATCACTCATAAGAAACATCATAAATCATTATTCTTTTTCAGCTTGTTCCCCTGACGTTGGCCGTGGATTACTACGTCGCACCCGTAGTGATACCCACGTCCCCCTAGTGGCTTTTCTACGCGTCTGCCAACTAGGATCGATGATCACCCATACCCCTCAATAGGCGGTCTATGGGCTACCTCAGCAACAAACAGTTACTGCAGTAACAAATCACAAACATGTGCCAAAACATAATCTCTTAACAAAAACAATACCTCTCATGAGTATAATCCATCACATAGTATATCAAAACATGATCATATATCAATAACATCAGCTCACATTTTTCAGTTCAAATCAACGACATAAAACAATATCAAATATCAATACATATCAAGTCATGCAACAGGCCAACGAGATTTCACCATGCACTTAAAACAATTACGAAAAACTTTTATAGAAACCATGCTCTCAGAAAAAATATTTATAAAACATGAGAGCATTTTTCAAAGCATTTTTCTTAATGAAATGAAGGTAGCTAAAAAGCACTCACAGTTCGGGAGACTCGTATACTCTCGTTAATTTCCTTCCGGTTGTATCGACGTACAATAAACCCCTTTCAAATCGAATCCTAAACATTTAGGAGTAAAAGATAATTAGAACAAATAACGGCATTAAAGTTCTAGACAAACTCTATTTTACAACAAAAACCTAGCATGGCGACACATCGGAAAAACAGTCACATCTTGCTCGATCCTTTACCAAACTATACGAAACCATATCCATTTGAAAGCCAATTCATTAAACTAAAATTTACTCAAAGAACCATTCTCAAATTCTGCCTATAACATAATCAAATTTAAGGTTGAATCCAAATATTTCAAAAGTGTCCTATTTTTAGGGGAAAACTGTGCAGTTATAGAAACATCCTTTTTCTCTATTTTAAACTTAAAGTATCAACTCAATTCCTTCTACAAAGTTGTAGAGGACTCAAAAACCTACAATTTGGGCACAAGAACTACTTAATTTGGATTTATTAAGGATAAGATATGCCCCTCGAAAATGCCTGCTAAAATGAACTAATACAACATATTTACAGCATTTCCAGATTTGTTATGCTAAGGGAAAATGACCATAACCTGTTTGATATTCTACCAAATCAAGTGAAAATAAAACCAAATGAAAGCTAATTCATTAAGCTAAAAATTATTTGAAAGAACCCAAATCAAATTCCCACTATAATCTTCTGTAATTTAACCTCAAAGTCAGTTTTCCAGTTTTGAACCTTAATTCACTGACATTAACTTCAGAATCTCATAACTCCAAATCCAAGCAAAATTAGCAAAAAGGCCATTTCACAAAGTTTGTTTCAAATTTAATTTTCTACAAGACTGAAAAATTTCATGATTTTTCAATATCATTTACTACTTTAAAAGTTTCGAAAACAGAACCTGCAGAATATCCTCAAACTTCAGAATTTGCTAGCTTTAACTTATTGTAACTTATAAAATCCATATATCTTATTTCCTTGTAGACCCAACACCCTACAATTTCTAACAACTAAACTATTAAGCATTATTAATTCCCATTTAGATTTACTCAAGTAATATTACCAAGCCAAGTCCAATTACAAAAACAATCAAATTTCTAAATTCCTCATTAACTCATACCATTAATTTCTAATCACAATAATTCATTTTACCTTTCAAGTTGAAGCTTTTTCTTTGGAACTAACTGTGGCTTTGGTCTTGGAATCTCTTTCCATGTAACTCCACTTATATCCTCTCATAGTAGCCACTCCTAATGGTACTCTTCTTGATCTTCCCCAAATTCTTGACCAAAATTACTAATTGATGATGGATGGGTATGAACAAGAGGATTGAAAGGTTTTATTCATAGCCTTTGCATGTTAATTGAAAATTTTAATCAATTGTTGTCACCTTTCTTAAATTTCAAACTAAATTAATCTAATCTCTCCAAATCCCATTATATTTGCTCTGTCTAACTGGTACACGAAAGCACATATATATTTTCACCACCAAAGCTAGCACAAATTCGCTTAATTCGATCGCAATGTCACAGAGGAGATATCAAGATGAATGACGATAATATTTATTGTTTGGCATAGCCACGTAGCAAATTTGTTTTAATTGTGAAAGACTTGAATAAAATTTTGAAGAAAACGGAGTTTTGGGGAGACTATAATATTTAATGAAGCGGCATATCATGATGGACTAACGATGTATAGAAACAATACACGTCGGTGCATCAAATATTAACCTATATACTAAAATTTTGATAATTCAAAATAATTATGAGAAGTAAATTATTAATTATAATTATAGCAGATTATTAATATCTTTCCATAATTTAAAAAATTTAAATATTGAATTTATAATATTTCTTCATAATTAATAAAAAAAAGTTAAATGACTAAAAAGAATACTTATTTAAAAATTATTATACTATAATATTAAGGATATTTTAGTAAATTGACTACTTAAGATTTTTGAGTTCGTACTTTTATATAGTAATTAGATAAGATATTTACAATTCCAAAATCTGAGTCGATCATGGAAATGATGGTATATTTGAAAAGTAAAGATAAGGTACAATTAAAAAGGAATAGAGATTTTATTTTTCTATTTTACCATTTTAAAATTAACTTGAGTTCAGTTGAATGCTAATTTAGATATTCTCAAACTTCAAAAGTTAAAAATTCAATTCAATTTCGATTTTTTAATCCTCTTTGCAAGACAATTGAAAAATCTAGAAGCTATGATGGTCATTATCCTCTTATTATTATTTAAACTTTTTTGGCCAGACATCATCCACTTAAATGAGCAAAGACCTTTCCAGCGTAAAATGTCCTTGAAGGAAAAAAGAATAGGTCCTTCAGAAATTGACTTTGCATTTGACAACATTAGAAAGGTTACTAAAATTTCATATGAAGGTTATCAGAATTTTATTTACAAAATTTCATAATGAAGTTACCAAAATTTTTTAGGGAGGTTACTGGATTTTCATAGGGAGATTACTAATATTTCATAGGGACGTTGCTAGAATTTCATAGTGACATTGACAGAATTTCATAAGGAGGTTACTAGAATTTCATAGGGTAGTTACCAAAATTTCATAGGGAGGTTACGAAAATTTCATATATAAGTTATCAGAATTTCATCGTAAGGTTACTAAAAATTTCATTGGGAGGTAACCATAATTTCATAAGGAGGTTACTAAAATTTCATATCGAGGTTACCAGAATTTCATAGGAGGTTACCGGATTTCATAGGGAGGTTACCAGATTTCATAGGTAGGTTACCAAAATTTCATAAGAAGGTTACTAGAATTTCATAGGAAAGTTACTAGAATTTTATAGTAAGGTCAGGGAGGTTACCAGAATTTCATAGGTAGGTTACCAAAATTTCTTTGGGAGGTTACCAGAATTTCATAGGTAAATTATCAGAAGTTCATAGTAAGGTTACTAAAATTACATAGGGAGGTTACCAGAATTTCCTAAGTAGGTTACTAGAATTTCATAGTAAGTTACTAAAATTTCATAGGGAGGTAACAGAAATTTCATGAGGTTCCCAGAATTTCATTGGGAGGTTACCAAATTTTATAGGGAAGTTATTAGAATTTCATTAGTAAGTTACTAGAATTTCATACTAAGGTTACTAAAATTTTGTATGGATATTACCGAAATTTCATAGGGAGGTTACCAGAATTATAGGGAAGTTACCAGAATTTCAAAGGGAGGTTACCGAAATTTCACAAGGAGGTTACCAAAATTTTATAGGGAGGTTACCAAAATTTCATAGGAAGATTACAAAATTTTCATAGGGAGGTTACTAGAATTTCATAGGTAAGTTACCTGAATTTCATAGTAAGGTTACTAAAATTTCACAGGGAGGTTACCAGAATTTCACAAGGAGGTTATCACAATTTCACAGGGAGGTTACCAAAAGTTAATAAGGAGGTCACTAGAATTTAATAGCTAAGTTACCATAATTCCATAGTAAGGTTACTAAAATTTCATAGGGTGGTTACCGAAATTTCATATGGAGGTTACTAAAATTTCATAAGAAGGTTACCAGAATTTCATAGGGAGCTTAGTGAATTTCATAGGGAGATTACCAAAATTACTTAGGGAGGTTACTAGAATTTCATAGGTAAGTTACTAGAATTTCATAGTAAGGTTACTAAAATTCATAGGGAAGTTAGCAGAATTTTATAGTGAGGTTACAAGAATTTCAGAGGGAGGTTACCGGAATTTCAGAGGGAGGTTACTAGAATTTCATAAGGAGGTTACCGAAATAAAATAGCAAGGTTACCAGAATTTTATAGGTAGGTTACTAGATTTCAAAGGGATGTTATCGAAATTTCATATTGAAGTTACTAGTATTTCATAGGGAAGTTACCAAAATTTCATAAGGAGATTAATAGAATTTTATAGGAAAGTTACATGAATTTGATAGGGATATTACTGAAATTTCTTAGGTAGGTTAGCAAAATTTTATAGGTAAATTACTAGAATTTCTTAGTAAAGTTACTCAAGTTTCATAGAGAAATTACCCAAATTTCACAAGGAAATTACTAGAATTTCATACCCTTCTGTTGATTTTTGTACCCCTCATCAAGCTTAGTCAAACTAGATGGCTCCTGACTTCTTTTTTTTTCCAAGTGAATGTCAAGTTTTAATAGACATGGGAGAAGTTTGACCGAACACAAAAAAGACAATGAGAGAAGAAAAGGACGTAGAGGAAGGCCAAGCCTCTTAAGAAAACATCAAAATCTTTTACCTAAAGATTTTCTTTGACAAATACTATTAACTATTTCTTTGCAGCTATCAAACACATATGTATTTGGATGGCTAATTCGGTGCGTTTTGAGCCACTTTTGGCTAACTCTGAAGGAAAGCACATTTTAAGTTTAGTCTTAGTCTTTACAAAGACGATAGTTTTAGATGTAGCCCGACTTATATTCACTTTAATTCTTAATAGAACGTGTTTATGGTGATGTAAAACAAAAGAATCTCTCTAAGTTGTGGTTGCTATATCGTAACTGTACATTTTTCCTAGTATGTTTTGTTATGTGTTTGTCGATTCAACTACAAAATTCAATTGAAGAAAACGTCCTTGTAATCAAGTTCATCTCTTAGCTAAAAAAATGTTGCTTTGTTTGTGCAAAGATGTGACAATGCACTACCGTGCTCTTAAATTAGTAGAACCATAGTAGGAAGTTGTTGCTTTGTTGCTTATCCTCTCAATTTTAATCCTCTGAATTGTGAAATATGTTAAAACTAGAAGATATTATGAAGAAAGAAATTTTATTTTGTTTTGGATAATTAATTCAATTCTTTTATCCAAGAAAAGTAGAGCACAACTTTACATAGTACTAATCTTACAAGAGCAAGATGACTGCAAATAACTAGATTATAGAAAAATCAACAGCTGATACCAGAAATAACTAGACTCCAACACTCACATAACTTCCTATTTACATGGTCAGGTGTAACTCGTTCTAGACCATGTAGTTTGAACCTCATACTGTCTCTAATCCTCAAAAACACTGTTTCAACAGAGCTTTGTTGTCCATTATAATACCTTGCATTTTTCTCTAGCCATATGTAGTAGCAATAGCCTGTCCAAGCAATTTTCAAGATGAGTGTAAGCAAGGATTTACTTAGAGGCCTTGTGTGGCCCAATTTAGCTCAAAGTCCCAGTCATTTGCTGCTCTAGAGAAACCACAAGTAGCTAGCACCTTCTACCAAACCTCCTTGGAGTAGGGACAAGTGAAAAAAATGTGGTCTCTGACTTTTATCATTTTGATTACAAAGCAGACATTCTTTAGTATCCAAAGCAATACCCCATTGTGCCAATCTATCTTTGGTTGGTAACCTGTTCAAGATAGCCAACCAAGAGATAAAGGAGCACTTTGGGATATGCAATGGAAACCAAATAAGCTTCTGCCATTGTCTCTTAGCTTGTTTGTGTCTAAGAGCTTCATAAACCTCAGCAGCTTTGTATTTGCCACCAACAATCCTCCAAGTGCTACCTTGCATCAAGTATTACAACACAAAAATTCTTATTTTCAAGGAAATTTTAGCTTTATCTGTTTTTAGTGAATTTTCTCTACCACTTACAGTAGTCTTACAAGGAAAGGCTAAAAAAAACAACCATGGTACAATAAGGAGAATTTGCATCATCATGGTAACTTCGGTTCTCAAATACCCCACTTTGATGCATATTATGTTGCAAACGAGTCAAGGCTTAAGAGTTAAGGTAATTTCACATAAACGAACCCTAGAAATAAAGATAGAGAAAACATTTGGTAATGCTTCTACTAACTTATGACTGGAATACAATCCCAAAATGAAAGCAAAAATTGGTAGGCATGAATTAGCTTAAAGGGCCTAGAAAAGGGAGAAACAATGTATGAAGCCAATGAATACAAAAATTATAGCTATTTTAAGAGTACGTAATAGGTATTAGTTTTGAAAATTTGATGTTTAATTATTAATTGGGATTTGGGAGTAAATAAATCAACTGCTCTAAGTATAACTAAACTTATGAAGGGAACATCATCCACGGAAAGAAGTGAGAAAATTCATGTATAATAGGGGCCAATAGAAGGTAGAAAAACATAAATTATGCCAGAATTTAGATATCCTAAAAGTGCTTTTAGCTACGAAGGATCAGCCTGAGTGTTCCTTAATACATGCTTGTAGAAATCTTGGAATTGGAGGCTGGCTCACCTCCGAAACCCCTTCCAGGATCTGAACTACCTGACTCATTGTTGGCCTCTGAAATTCGTCATCTTGGATACACCAACAAGCCACTGTACAAATTCTAGAAAGCTCTTCTACATTCACATTTCCATTCAGTCTACTGTCTAGGAGGTTGAGGACATCACCGCCTTCAGTACTTACATGTATAGCAACTGTAGCGGGAAAGAATGAACCTTCATCGTCAGAGTCTTGAACTTGAACTTGAAAATTTCTTCTCCCTGATACAATTTCCAATATCATCATTCCATAGCTGTAGACATCAGCTTTGGGTGTTATGGCCTGTCCTGAAATCCACTCTGGTGCAAGATAACCCATTGTCCCTCTCAGACTGGTCAAAACCCGACTAAACTCCCTTCCAATAAGCTTTGCTAGTCCAAAATCTGCTACTTTTGGACAAAAGTCACCATCTAGAAGGATGTTTTCAGGCTTCATGTCACAGTGGATGATACTGTCTCTACACTTGTCATGGAGATAAGCCAGGCCTCTTGCTGCACCAAGAGTAATTTGGTATCTTGTTTTCCAGTCTAGTACTTCTGAATCTTTTGCATGGAAGAGATGCTTGTCCAAAGATCCATTTGGCAGGTAATCATATACCAACAACTTTCTTGAACCTTCAGAGCAGAATCCACGAAGGCGAATCAGATTAACATGATTGATCACCCCAACTATACTAACTTCTGTACGAAATTGTTTCTCTCCTTGATTGATGCCCTCAAGCTTCTTGACAGCTATAAGACTTCCATCTGGCAAAGTCCCTTTGAAAACAGAACCAAACCCTCCTTTTCCCAATTTTTCCGAGAAATTATTGGTAGCTTTTTGTAAATCTTTGTACCCAAAAGCCATGAGTGAATTTTCTGTTGGATTTGTTGGAATGATTGTTGTCCTCCACCTTCTCTTGATTATGAACATCGTAAGGCCTAGAAGGACTAGCCCTGATGAAACTGCAACAGCCACAATGATCAATTTCTTCTTATTTGTGGGACTTGAAAACTCAGAATATGCAAGCCTGATATGTAGAGTTTTCCCTTCATCATCATCTTCTCCAAGTTGTTTCAAATTTAAGAGGTCTCCAATCCAAATTGAGCACTCGTTGTCATTGTATGCGTAAGCAGTGCAAGAGCAGTTGTTAAGACATGTTGATCTGCATTCCTTGATACCATCAGCAGCCACATTTTGAGGATTTGTAGGGAATGTTGTCATGCGGATTTCTAGAAATTGGTCTCCCCTACTATCTGCATTCTCACACTGCAGCTTTGCCTGCCTTGTACAACCTCCAGAATAAAGCTGTTGGTTCCATTCCTCTCGTGACGCTGGCTGAAAGCCTGTCAAACAATTACAGAACTGCCTAGATTTGTCGTTGCAGCTGCCAAAAGCCCCACAGTAACCATAAACATCACACTGTTGTTTTGGTTGCGAAAAATACAAAGTCCAGTCCTTTTTAGTTGTCAACCAATACGTTCCAACAAACTGTCCCGAAGCATTGATACTACTTCGAGAAATCACGAAGTCCTTATTAACAAAGTTCGTGCTAAAGGAGTAGGTGAAATAACTCTCATTTTCGTTTGAAACATGGTTGAAAATGAAGCCTGCTAAATAGAGCATTCTCATTTCAGGAACCATGTTGAAGCTTTTTGTTTGTCCATCCCAAGGTCCGGTGGACCAGTATTGTTGGGACCTATTCCACACAAAAATGACTTGATTAGTTTCACTTGGATCTATCTCTAACGAAATGAAACCTGGTGCAGGATCGTCTTGATTTTTCCATGCAGTAAAACGTTGGCTTTGATTGGTCCGCTTGTTGAAGCTCAACTTCATACCCGGTAACCAAGTATCGGCTGGATGATCGAAACTTTGCCACAGTATCGTCGATGAATTTGGCCCTTGTCTCAAAACAAGATTCCCATCATCTAGCAAAACTGCAACCGCAGAAATTGAATTGGTAGACCTTACATTGGTGGACCAAATTGGAATTTGTGACTCATTGAACAATACCAAGTTACCATCAACGATCTTCAAAACTGAAGAATTTATATCCCGGACTGGTTTCTCTCTGTTTGCAACCCAAACTGTATTGGGTTGATTCGCCATTTTGTACCACATGCCTACGTAGTAGTTGGTGGAATTTCCTGGTTTGAAGAAACCCAGTTCGAAGACTCCACTTTTTGAGACAATGGTTCCATCACCAGAAAGAGATTGGTTGCTAAAGATAGTATCAGCGGCAAAGGAGAAATGGGGTTCGAGAGAGTAGCACAAAAAGAATAAAGGAAGGATCAACCACGGAACTTTTTTGGTGTCCATGGCTGCAACTGCAAGAGAATCACTATGTTCAAGTGATATCTATGTATCTATAAATATAGTAGAAGTAGAATAATCTAAGTCGAGCTTTACTTTTGTGTGTTGCTTACCCAGCTGGAAACTTAGTTAAGTATATATAACATACTAGACCTCAAGAAAAACACAAGGAAACCAATTTGGTGGATTTTCGATGAAAAATTGTCAAGCAAGATGGAGCTACCAGCGGTCTTTCTACGATAAGGAATCAACATTCTACAAAAGCCTTGTATCCGGAGGATTGACTATCTCCATCAGAGTCCCACAATGGATATTAGTGACATTCCTATACATTATAATTACTTCAAATATTCGCCAAGTCAAATTTGTTCTTTACCTAACATTAAAATTTAAAAGTCAAGATTAGAGGTCATTCTTCACACATTATATATCCTTTTTTTTTGGTGAAAACACATTATATATCTTCCATCTCGACAATATTTGAGTGAGAATTATTATTTGTGTTCATCTATAGATTCTATCTATCTATACAATATGTTTTTTTTCCCTAATGCTAATGAGGGTAATTCTTTTATCTAAAAGTGAGACATTTGTCTTTCTATGATTGGCTAATTATCGGGTCCTTTGACTATAATCATAATAATAAAGAATTACTAGCAGAAAAAAATAATAATAAAGAATTGATAACTTATTGAAAAGGAAATTGAATTTGCACATATCTAAACATAAACTTCTTCCAAATTGTTACTATTAGTAGTGCACTCATTAGTATTATTATTTTTTCCCTCAAAAAGAAATTAGTATTGTTATTTTAATAGTCTTAATATGTATGATTAAACCATGAACTAAGTGTTTTAGATGATTTTTTTTGGCATAAATACCACTTTGCACCCTTAAGTTTATACGGACTGCTATTTTGCACCCAACTTTTTTATCTTGACCAAAATGCACCCTAAAGTTTTATTTTTGTGCCACTTTGCATCCTCTATCTGGTAGGACAAACGGATCGGTCACGATATCCGACGTGGCATGCCACGTAGACGAAAAAAAAATTACACATGGCATGTATCCTTTTGTGCACGTGGCATGCCACGTGTCACTTTTTGAAACACATGACATGCCACGTGTCATTTTTGGGTACACATGGCGTGATACGTGTCACTTTTTGGTACACGTGGCGTGTCATATATCGCTTTTTTGTACACGTGGCGTGCCACATGTCGCTTTTTGGTACACGTGGCATGCCACGTCGGACACCGTGATAGAGTCGTTTGTCATACTGTGACGGAGGGTACAAAGTGGCACAAAAATCAAACTTTATGGTGCATTTTGATCAAAATAAAAAAGTTAGGTGCAAAGTGGCAATCCGTACAAACTTAAGGGTGCAAAGTGGCATTTATGCCATTTTTTTTTTTTTTGATAAAAGTTTTAGATGATACTAGTTTTTTAGCCCGCGCTTCACTACGGGGTCGAAAGTTTTATGAAGTGATTTTTGTGAATTTGATAATCGGACATCTGGATCAAAAATAATATGATAGTAAATAGATTATCAATCGAAATCACAAAATTTCAAAAGCATTTTTTAGAATTTAAATATAAAAATTAGCTTTTGAGTCTTTCATGAAAGTTGTAGATCATAAAATTACTTTTTAATAGATACCTGAATTACCTTAATTGGACAAATAGAACAAAGAAAAAAAATGAAGTGTTAAATCAAGTAAGATAGAATTTGGAAAGGACTGAATAGCATAAAATAGAAAAGTATAAGAGTGATTTAATAACTAATTCAATAAGAAAATATTTGTTAATGGAGATCTTGAAATATAAAAATTTTCTTTTGAACCCTTCATAAAACTCGTAGATCAAATTAACTTTCGGGTTCTTCATGAAAGTCGTAGATTATACAGTAACCTTTTAACCGATACTTAAATAACTTTAATTGGACATGTGGATCGAAAATTATATGGTATTAAATAGACCAACAATCGAAACTAACAAATTTAGGAAGCATTTTTTTGAATTGAAACATTAAAATTTGCTTTTGAATCCTTCATGAAAGTTGTAGATCATGAAATTACCTTTCAATAGACACATGAATCAACTTAATCGGACAAATAGAACAAAGAATAAAAAAAATAAAGCTTAAACGTTAGATTAAGATAGAATTTGTAAAGGACTAAGTAGTATAAAGTAGAGGGTCATTTGATAAATAATCCAAATAAGAAAATGTTTGTTAATGGAGATCTTGAAACATAAAAATTCCCTTTTGAACCCTTCACGAAACTCGTAGATCAAATTTAGCTTTCGGGTCCTTCATGAAAGTCGTAAATCATGCAATAACCTTTTAACCGACAGTTCAATAACTTCAATCGGACATGTGGGCAAAAAATTATACGATGTTAAATTAACCGATAATCAAAACCATAAAATTTCGGAAGCATTTTTTAGAATCAAAACATTAAAATTGACTTTTTAGTTCTTAATGTAAATTGTAGGTCATGAAATTACCATTTAATAGACACTTGAATCATCTTAATCGGACAAATAGAAAAAAAAATACAAAAATAAAAGGCAACGCGTTAAATCATCCAATCTATAATTGTAAAGGACTAAAGAGCATAAAGCATAAAAGTATAAGGATCATTAGATAAATAATCCAACAAAAAAAATTAGTTTATGGAGAATGGGATCCACAAATAGTAACTTTTTCATAAAGTTCCCAAAATACCCTCAATTATCAACTCAAATAATGAAAAAATCGAGCATAAAAGTACCAAAATACCCCTCCTCATTTATTCTTCAAGTCATGAGAAGAGAGGGTTGGATTGGTTTTTTGATATTTTCATATCTTCCCTTTATTGTTTCTTATAATTTAATTTGCAAATAAATACAATTACTATTAATTTCACGACGATACATTTATATACACTATTATAAACATAAAAACTAAAATATAAAGATACTCTCAACATGACTCGATTCATAAACCACACGACACGAAAGTGTGTGAATCTTTAGTAATATATATATACTATATATTATTTTTAATGACTACGGAAATTACTTAAAGGACAAATTGAGAATTAATGTGGTGCCTCCTTTTGGCTTTTTTTGATCTTTTCTCACTTTTCCGGTGACTAAAAAGGCCATCGATGAATTTCCTCCCTTACTTTTTCCTGCTGCCCTTTTTTGTAATTTACTATTTTTATATTTATGATTAAGTGTGTTTTAGTTACATATTAATTGTGTGTGGATATTAGAATTTACCAGTTCAACTCCTCTGCCGGAATTCCAAAGGATTGAAGCTATAAATGTATCTGCAGTAATGGTTGATTCATGGGTAGACTATTGACATTCCGTTTCTGTTTTCCTTTCGTCTTCATTTCTATTTGGGTGGGTTTCTTTTTTCCTAACATTTCTCTGAATTTGTTTTACATGGACTCCGTTCTGTTTCCTAAAATTTCCATATGGACATTGATAAGATCCTTCCATTTAATTTAGCAGCGCCTTAGGATGGCACAACCTAAAGTGGGAGCTTTCACTTCTCACCACAACATTTTGAGGTAAATCTCGATTTATTTGTTGATTATATTAGTTGATACTTAAATTTAACATTTCCTTATTCCTCTTTTATTTACAAAAAAAAAAAAATTATTTATCATTCGACTTCCTTTTTATTGAGGTTTTTATTAGTTGCTTATATTTAATATATTTCCACATTTCCAAAAACACAGTTAGCCAATGTTAAGTACAATCATTTTGTGATGCATTTTGTAATATGCTTCTACAAATATTCTCAACTAATTCAATTTTCCTACGACAACTATACATGCTCCTTGACAACAAAAAATTAGGCATTCCTTATGCAGAAGCCAAATTCTTCCACCTACCCGAGTTCATTAATTTAACAATTGCAATCAAGATAATCAACATACATTTCAAGCAACAATTAATATTAGCTTCATTTTGATGAATTACCTAGAGATGGAGTAGAATTTAGGTAATACACTTTTAGAATGAAAGAGAGGTCATGTGTTTTGCTTTATATATGCGAATTATTTTTTTCGATGTATGAGTTTCTCCTAATTGATTAACTTATAGCCAATGCAATATCTTCTTACTAACCGACTTAAACAACTACAAAAAATATA
>AWUE01015034.1:0-13297 GCA_001974825.2 Corchorus olitorius | reverse complement strand
GGTAAAAGATTTTGTCACAGCATTTTCAAAATTTCTTCCCGATGCGGAGGATTCAACAAGAGAACAAATAGTGAAAGAGAATCGTAACAGAATTGACCGACGTTGTTCGATTACATTCTCCGAATTCTCGACATTGGTTTCAAAAATGGTTTTATTTTCTTTTATAACACTTTTCCTCTAATAATCAAGATTTAAAAGCAACCTTTAGTATTAACCCATTAGATTTAGTTTAGGCTAGAGGTACCGTCGTTTGACGGGCGTCTCGGGGGTGCTAATCCTTCCCCGAGCGTAACCGACTCCCGAACCCATAGACTCTGGTTAAGCAGACATGGTTAGGTTTAGTACTACCTTCGCCAAGCCTAGGTTAGTATTAAACTTAAGATAGGTGGCTAATCACACCATAAAAAAGATTAGTGGCGACTCCTTATTACCAACGTCGTCTCGGCAGGGTTCCCCGGACCCGAACGTTTCGACAGCTTGGCGACTCCGCTGGGGACTATTTTAGAGAGTCAGGCCTCACTTAGTCTAAACAAGATCTAGGGTTAATAAAATGGTTGCTTTGTTTTGTTTTGGTTTGTTTTGTTTCGTTTGCTTTGATGTTTTATTACTCTTGTGCTTTGTTATTTCTGCTATCTTCACCCATATCTTGTTGTTTTCTTTGTCTTCTGTTGTGGTTAGTTACTAGGTCTGTCAGGTGTAGTTTTAGGGTGATGGTAAGTTGTTCCTTCACACGTGTCACTTAGATTGCATCTTGCATTTACTTTTTGGCCACCTTGATTAGATTTTGGGAGGTGTAATAAGCGAGCCTTCGTGGGACCAACCAGGTCCCCGGGCAGGTTGTGCGAAAGACCTCCCCCCAATGAGACTTTGCCGGGTCAAAATTGGGAACCTCTTAGGTTTGAGTGGACCAAGCCAGCATATAAGTTGGTACACATAAGGAACATCTCTTACCCTTACCTCACGTTTTTCAAAATAAGGACTGTAGAGAGAGTAACCCCTTTTACTCTCAATAAATAGACCACCCGCCCCAAGGGCATTTTCGTCCTTTTGATTTTTCGGGAAAATAAAAAGGTTTTGTTATTCAAGAATAAAATGGGGCATGATTTTTCTTTAAGATTTTTAGCGATATTTCTATGTTCAGTTACTAACGAGTTTTTGTTTCTTCCCTTTTGTTTTATCTTTTTGCACTTGCATTGACATAAGCTATTTGTGTTGCAGGATTCATCTTTACATATCATGACATCATTTTTGCATCCTCATGCATTCACATGTTCCATAATTGACCATGCATATCTATGACATTCATTTGTTTATCAATATATATTGCCATGTTATGTTGTATTATCATACGCATTCCTATAGTTGGTCAAAGTATCATAATATTCATTTGTACACATATTCATGAGTCCATTTTGCATTATTACAATCAGTTTTAAGTTGATGCATAGTTTGTCTACCTAGATCATGTGTAAATGTCGCTTATTCAGTGCTTGTTATGCATCATTTCAGTTGTTTAGTAGGAAGTCTCAGATACGGTTAAAGTATGGGAGATTGGTTGGAAGCTCGAATGCAGCACTTGGAAAGTAATCAGAGGTTTATGGAAGTGAGGATAAGCCGTTTGGAAAGCAGGCAAGAAAGGTTGGAATCCGACATGGATGAGCTGAAAAAGCAGGTTGCTAAGCTAGCGGTGAACATTGGTGATGGGGAAGGGGTTAAGGAGCTTCTTTTGAGGGCATCAACACAACAAACTCACCTTGAATCAGGGCATGCCTCAGGTACAGAAAAGCTTTCGAACTTGGACATAGTTGCAAAAGGGATGGATGAATTTACCAAGCAAGTAGAGCAATTGAAGAGCTATGTGTCAAAGGTGGAAACTTTTGGAGTAATGCAATTCCAAAGTACCGCACACCAGTCAGCCTCGCCTCTCCACTCTGCACCACCTTCATATCCTCTGAATACTGGATCTTGGGGAAATCCTCTGAATCCTCACCAGTACCCACCTCATTCGCAGCAGAATTTCCAAGCCCCCGCTCAAATGCCAAAACCACTATCAATCACTCAACCAACTTGTTCTAAGAAGAATCAGAAAAGGCCGATAAGCCCGATTCCAATCTCTTTTACAGAATTGCTTCCTCAGTTAGTGCAAAAAGGCTTACTTGGACTCAAACAATACACAAGCGTCATGAAGCCACCCTACCCTAAATGGTATAAAGGCGATGCCCATTGCGAATATCATTCTGGAGCAGTAGGTCATTCCACCGAAGGTTGCACAAGGCTGAGGTATGATGTGCAAAAGTTGATTGAGGAGGGAAAGCTGACTTTTGAGCCAACGGGTACTCCAAATTTCAGAACCAGGAACTAGTAAGCAGAGAGCTTGATGGTGTTTTATCTGACTCAAGTCCCGATGTCTATGCCTAAGGACTTTTGGGGAATTTGTTTGGGCTTTCTTTTGCCACTCTTGTATAAATTTAAGGCTATGTTTGAAGTAGGTATAATGGAATAATGTAATGACAGTTGCTATCAATGAAAGGAGGAAGTTCTTTGAGTTTAGTTTGATCTCAATCTGTCTGTACGAACTCACTCTTTCAAGGCATCATACATCCATTTTTGCCTCATGCTTTCATTCAGCATGCCATGGCATTCATTCATGCATCCCATTAAAACATGCGCATCGTTCCACAATAAGAGAGCAATATTGTTTCTTAATAGAAAGATTTCTGATGGTTCTTGAAATTTGTATCAGTTCCTGGATGACTCATCGGAAAGAGGGAGAATGGAAGGAGAGTAGTTAGCTGAATATCAGCGGATGAAGAAAGAGAATGAGGAATTGCAAAAGCAGATGAGCGTGATGAAGCATCAACTAGCGGAACTGAAGGGAAAAACATCGCAAGAAGATCATCCAGTGTAAGAAGGGCAAGACATGACCATAGACAGTATTGGTATGGGGCAATTTGGAAGTGCTGAACCCAACCAAATCAATCCCAACCAGTCAAAGTCTCTGCTTGTTGTTCGAACCCCATTCGTACCTAAACCGCCGACTGATACCTCATACCTCCTCAATCAAGCCAATTTCAGGTCAAGGAAGGTTAAAAGCGGGAAAAAGGCAAAGACAAAGAAAGATCAAACCAACGTGCAGAGTGGCATAGAAGCACCATTAGCTAGCTCTAGAGGACAACAGTTTGATCACTCGGGGCCATATAATCCATACCCTCCTCATTATCCTTATCCACCACTTCCACCAACAAACTCATGTGCGAATCAAGATCCCTATCCATACCAGTCGGTTCCTCAACCAACCTTTCAATCTCACGAGTATCCTCCAGAATCAAAGAAAAGGCAAATATCTTCACTTGGTTCAGAACCAACCATTCCAAAGGACCAACAAAAGGGGTACATGTCTCACCAGGAGAGATTCAAGTTTGCCCAAATTCCCATGACTTATACAGAATTGCTTCATCAACTCATCCAGCAGGGCCTTATGGAACCAGTGTATGTGGAACCCATGCAACCTCCTTATCCCATGTGGTATGATCCCAATGTGCAATGCGAATACCATATGAATGTTCAAGGTCACTCCACGGAGGATTGCACCAGTCTGAAGAAGAGAGTACAAACATTGATCAAAGCAGGGTTGTTGAGTTTCTGATCAGAGCATAGTCAACATGGATGGTTATCTGAATGAATGGAACAGCAGAGATTGGTTTCATATTAGGATCCCTGATGTTTCTGCCCAAGAACATTAAGATAGTTGTGTGGGCTCTTGTTTCACTTTGTTGTTTTTGCAATAAAATGGATGCATTTCCTAGTTCAGAACATTGTCGCATCACTCATTATCATACATCATTCCATTTCTCAAAGCATTTTTAATTTCATAGATATTGATGTTACGGATAAAAGCCCACTACAAGTTAATTTACTTTGGAGCTCTGCAAATCTTGAAAATGGGTGCCAAACAGGGGCATTTTCCTTACCTTTTTCATTTACCTTCAAACATGCATGTGGGATATATGAGAACTCTTTTGTAAATATTTGCATGAGCTTGCATTAAAAGATAATAGATCATATGTTCTTAATAAAAGGAGTTTTGAAATGGATTGGTGTTCACCACTAAAACTGAATCAAGCGTGTTTGCGGAAGGGTCGATGGCCTTCATCTGGACTATGAGCTAAGGAATGATGAGCTTTAATCAAAAGATTTTTCAAAATCAGTTTTAGTCAAAACTATGATTTTGAGTTGTGAGCAAGGGAATAATGGTGTTCTAATCAAAAGATGTTTCAAAATCAGTTTTGGTCAAAACAATGACTTCGAGGTGACTGAATCCATGTTTTCAAAAGAAGTTTTAAGGAGACAATATGATTGGCGTCAACACTGCTCCCACACTTCATATTCTTTCAAAATTTCGATTAAACCCATTCTCTTGGAACCCAACACCATAGTCTTGTTTTCTTCTGAAAGGGGCAATTTGGTCATACTATTAATGTTGTCATAATGTTTGGAAAGAAAAATGATCGAATTTCAATTTTCTCAATGTCCCTTAGATCATCCAGGTTAATTTTCAACATCCCAAACATTTCTTTCAACCAGAAGAAGCAATGCACAATTCAAAGAGTGCAAATCAATTCGCTCATGTTCATCATTAGGAAGGTCATTTCAATGAAGGGTGGTATAAATTTCTGTCGTGATTTCCCAATAATAAAAAACAAAAAAGAGAAGAAAAGAAAAAATGAAAAAGAAAATGAATAAAGGCACTTGGAATATCTGGAGGAGTCCAACAAAATGGTTTTCAAAAGAGTCATGGTTTTTAAGAAGATTTTGATAAAATTGATTTTCAAAAATGATTTCGAAACTTGTTTTCTCGAGGAATGCTCTTCAATGAAGATGTTCAATCTTGAAGTGATAAATGGCCTTCTTTCATATTCCCTTCACTTGTAGAAAAATACCCATTGTTGTCCCCCTTTGAGCCTAATTGATTTCTTTTCAGATAAACCCTAATCAAGGATCACCCTCCACACTTGGGGGCAAAAGTGAGAAAGGATCAGCATCGAAAGAAAAGGTGTGCATTCAATATTTGAATGGGGCATCCCGATAGTGATTGAGTCCACTCCATCAAGAAATTCAAAAAAAAAATCAATCAAAAAATCAAATCAAAGTCAATTAAAAACAAAAAAAAGAAGATCAAATCAAATCAAAATCAAAAGAGAATTGATTGATGGAGCAAAGGACGATTGGTATGATAAGATCCTTCACATGACAAAAGATGATCCTCGATTCAAATACCCTCAAACACATTTTTGAGCCTTTATATCCTTTCTTTTGCAGCCCAGAACCCTAGCCTACATTACGTGCCTAATAAAAGTCCATCTTTGATCAAGTGAGGACATTCGAGAAGAGATATTTCCTCAACAAAAATAACAGTCCTTTTTGCAAAATGTTTTGGGTCAAAATTTTTAAAAAGAGTTTTTGGGTGAATTTAGAGTTTTCCAAGTGCAAAAAAAAAAGGAGCTCTAGGGTGAAAACCCGAAAGGGCGGTCTAGAGCAAGAATGGGGAATCAATAAGCCACCCACAGTTTCAACAAAGAAATGGAAAGATGACACTTCTATCATAGGGAGCAATGAGTTGCTTTCAAGCATCAAACGCTTCAGCTCTGCCAAAGGAGCCCAATTCTTTGAAGCCATACCTCTCTTCAACAAATTTCAAATCTCAAACTTTTCATAGAGTGTTGACTCAAATCATGTCTCAGAAAAAAAAAGTTTTCAGAACAAGAAGTTTTACAATAAAATTGCTTTCCATTTATGAGTTCAAGATCAAAATTCGCTTTTCAAAGTAGGATTGCATCCCATTTGTGAGTCCAAGATCAAAATTCGCTTTTCAAAGGGCATTTAAGTGGTGACCACCAATTCTTTTCAGAGTTCAAATTTAACAAAGTTTTCAAAGAAAATGAGTTTTCTTCCAGCCTAAACTGTTTGGGGCATACATTTCATAAGGATCATATTGGTGCAATATTTATGAATTCATGACATGTTTCGAAGAGTTTCACTTACATGATTGATATCCACATTTTAACTTTTGGTCGAATTTTGTTACAGAGATGATAATGGAATGGATACAGGGAGTAGTGGGATAAGCAAAGGAATCTTTCGAAGCATGTTATTCAAGTCAGACCCGGGGCAAAATGGAGACCTCAGCATGAGCAAGAAAGCAAATTCAAGGACAAATCAAGAAGAACAGAAATGAAGCAAAGTTAAGAAAGCAAAGATTCAAAGCAACAGTCAAAAAGTTTCAATCACAACGTCAGACCAGAGTTATTGGTCCTTTCTCATCATCGATCAAGAAGTTTTCAGTTACAACCTCAGACTCAGAGTCATTTTTCAAGTTGTTTTTCAAGTTGACCGCACATTGGTCCTGTTTCATCATCAATCAAAAAGTTTTCATGTTACAACATCAGATTCAGAGTTATTTTTCAAAGGTATTTTCTTCCAAAATCACTTCCATGTGGTTCAAATTCAATTCTCAAAATTGTGCATCGGTTCCATCCGAATGCTTTGGCTTTTCCATAAGTCAAACTCGTTTCCATACGAGTCAATTATCAACTTAGGCTTTTCCACAAGCCAAACTCGTTTCCATACGAGTCAGTTATCAACATAGGCTTTTCCACAAGCCAAACTCATTTCCATACGAGTCAATTATCAACATAGGCTTTTCCACAAGCCAAACTCGTTTCCATACGAGTCAGTTATCAACATAGGCTTTTCCACAAGCCGAACTCGGTTCCATACGAGTCAGTTATCAACATAGGCTTTTCCACAAGCCGAACTCGTTTCCATACGAGTCAGTTATCAACATAGGCTTTTCCACAAGCCAAACTCGTTTCCATACGAGTCAGTTATCAACATAGGCTTTTCCACAAGCCAAACTCGTTCCATACGAGTCAATTATCAACATAGGCTTTTTGACAAGCCAAACTCGTTTCCATACGAGTCAGTTATCAACATAGGCTTTTCCACAAGCCAAACTCGTTTGCATACGAGTCAGTTCAAGCCTTGGTTCCATCCAAGCCACGTAGGCTTTTCCACAAGCCAAACTCGTTTCCATATGAGTCAGTTCAAGCCTTGGTTTCGTCCAAGCCATATAGACTTTTCCACAAGCCAAACTCGTTTACATACGAGTCAGTTCAAGCCTTGGTTCCATCCAAGCCACGTAGGCTTTTCCACAAGCCAAACTCATTTCCATATGAGTCAGTTCAAGCCTTGGTTTCGTCCAAGCCATATAGACTTTTCCATAAGTCAAACTCGTTTCCATGCGAGTCAGTTTAAACATTGGTTCCATCCATACAACAGAGGCTTTTCACTAAGCCAAGTTTAAAGAAGTTTTCCAAAACCGGACTCGTTTCCATATGAGTCAAGCCTTACTTCCAAGTAAGCTCAAATCAAGTTTATTTCCATGTCATCAAATTTTTCATCAAGATTCATGTTTAAGTTTAAAATCCTCGGTCAAGGTCTCTTTTCAAAGCTTACATCTTTGGTTTCAAGATCCTGTTCGAGGATCTCTTTGCTTTAAATTTCATTTTCGAAGGTTGCTCCGAGTTTCTTATTTTGGGATTCTTTTCCAGTTCTTGTTTTATTCTCTATTTGATAAAATGGGTGTCCACATCTTTGCACACATTCTAACTCTCAGAAAGTATTCAAACTACTCTTTTGCACACTTCCTGATAATTAGAAAGCACGCAAAGAGGGGCAGCTGAAGACACAACAGAATGTGTCATCTGCATTCATTTTCCTTCCCTTTTAAGTATAATCAAGAATATACAAAAAGATCATTTTCCTCCGAAAAGCATTTTTCAAAAGTCAGTGTTCTCTTATTCAAATTTCAAAAATCAAGAAATGGATAATTCAAGAGTTTTCAAGGTAAGCGTTTTCAAAAAAGAATGTTTTCTTAATCAAGCAATCCAAAAGAAGATTTTGGAAATTAATAAAATTGATCAAGTTTTTCAAAAACAAAGATGGTAAAAGATTTTGTCACAGCATTTTCAAAATTTCTTCCCGATGCGGAGGATTCAACAAGAGAACAAATAGTGAAAGAGAATCGTAACAGAATTGACCGACGTTGTTCGATTACATTCTCCGAATTCTCGACATTGGTTTCAAAAATGGTTTTATTTTCTTTTATAACCCTTTTCCTCTAATAATCAAGATTTAAAAGCAACCTTTAGTATTAACCCATTAGATTTAGTTTAGGCTAGAGGTACCGTCGTTTGACGGGCGTCTCGGGGGTGCTAATCCTTCCCCGAGCGTAACCGACTCCCGAACCCATAGACTCTGGTTAAGCAGACATGGTTAGGTTTAGTACTACCTTCGCCAAGCCTAGGTTAGTATTAAACTTAAGATAGGTGGCTAATCACACCATAAAAAAGATTAGTGGCGACTCCTTATTACCAACGTCGTCTCGGCAGGGTTCCCCGGACCCGAACGTTTCGACAGCACAAACCGACCTCAGATCCTAAAAATAAGGATCCGACCCCAGCCTTCAACCCAGTGACGTGGCGTTTCTCATGCTTATAAATACATAGTAAATTCTTCACTTTTCTCATTATTGAAAACCCTAGACTTTATACCTAAAGAAGAATTCTCTCTAGATTCCTCAATTTGCTGGAGAGAACGTCACTAACTTAAGCATCGGAGTGCTAACGCGGGGCTCTCCACCCCCGCACTCCCTAGGTGTTCTTCTTTTGCATGTATCTCAATTCTTTAAGGCTCGTGAGTCAAAAGGACGATCTTAGCAGGAAGACCTTACTGAAGATTTTTACCACAACAGTATAGATAACTACATTAATTTTCAGTCACATATAACAGTCACATACATATAATTATGTGAACATTCAATGATATATCCTTTTTTTTCTCAAATAAAAACCTAGAATTGAAAAATAAATGTAATAATATTTCTTGTCCCTGATTAATTATCTATTTCAACCAGGTCACGGAGGGTAAAAAATGTACTTAAAATTATAAATTTTATATTATCTCTAAAAAATATATAAATTTTATAGTAAGTATTTTGCTCCAATTTTCTAATTTGACCCTATTTCTTTCTCCAATATTTTTAGTGTTGTATATGAGAACAACTGATGCAACCAAATGAAAAATAATATGGAGAAGAAGAAGAATAAAAGCAATAGTCAAGGCACTTCCAGGAAGCTTTCTTAAGGATAATAATTTCCCCACTATGGTGCAAATGGACTCTTGGAAACGTTATCCTCAGGATACAAAGTCTATTTAAAGAGAGAAATCGAAATTGCACTTCTAAACTTTTCTTGAACACACTTGAACCCGATCCAAAAATAATGGGAAAGAATGAATCATATGAGAGTGAGAGATGTAAGAATAATTCTGATTTTTGTTGTGTTTAATTCCAATGAACTAAAGTGTATTTATAGATCTCAAGAGGTGTGTTAAAGAGGTGTGTTAAACATCCTTTGAATGAATGAACACATCTCCAATTAAAGATGCAATCTCTCATAGAAAAACACATTTTCATGTTTCAAAAAAATATACCTTTTCATGTTTCTGCAGATTTTGAATCTGACAATTATTCATCAAATAACTTCAATTTATCAAAAAAATATTATTATTTGGAAATATTATGACTCTAATATACAACAATCCCCCACTTATTTCCTAATAATGCAATGAATGCAAATTAATTTACAAATGCAAAGAAAAACTATGCAAGTTGGATATATGTGATAATGTATGTCTAAAGGTGGCCAAGGCTTGAACCTTTAGATTGAATATAAGACACAAGGAATTATATTCACACTATACATGTGGTTCGTGTGTTCCACAAAGGCAGCGCAATTTTATATGGGCCTTCGCTTATTTTGTATTTAGCAATTATTATAGGATTTTACTGGAAAATCCATAAGAAGTGGCCTCTCACTTCTCTACTTGCATAGGTAGACTCATCAAGGGTGTCCACAACCACATTTTTCACCCTACTTTGAAAGCTATAAGTCTATTAAGGACATAAGTCCAGCCTTTTATGTTGTGGATTTGACAATGCATCTAGATATGGGACTTTATAGGAATAGTCTTACTTTTAATAATTATTACCCCCACTATTCCAAGTATGATGCATTGAGAATGTTCTTAAATCTCATGTATACATTCCTACTATAATACAAGATTGAATTGCCTTTGAACTCTCAAGCACATAATTTTCAAATGACAAGATTACTCTTTAATTTTAAAGAGTAGAATCTTTCAATTGACATCAATATGATAGAGTGGGATTCAATCAAGATTATTTTCATTAACCGATAAGAGTCCCATACCTCTCATAGTATGTAAAAAATTCAGTAATTTTTTTCAACCTAATAAAACTTTTGTAATGGAGTATATTGATGTTAACCAATCAGTCACTCATAGACTTGGAACTCTATTCATCCAAAGTCTTATTTGATTTTAACATCATTGAGTTCATTAGTATTTACCACATGATAGACTAAATCTATCATCTCAAGATTAACTTACCTCATAATGTAAGAACTCTTCTCCAATAACTCACCCTGTCTTCTTGTCCACGAGCACATGCATTCTCACCTTTGTAAAGGAAGAACATGAAATCTCCTTTCAATTCTGAAATAGAAATATAGACTACTACATATATAGTCCAAATCTTCCATTAACTAAAATCTTTGACTATCAACCTTGTTTTGATAAATCAAAACAATAATTTGATTTTGAGTTTTCTTCTCAAAATTCTCTTGTAAGTTTCCTTCTTGATCGGTCGTCAGCAAATCATAAAAATAAAAATCCCAACAATTACTAACTAAAGATAGTTAGGGCAAGTAGGGGTCGATCCCACAGAGAGATAGGTTATTATTCTTTTTCTTAAATCAAACAAATAAAATAAAGAAGATTTTGAAAGTAGAATTAGGTTAAACCAATCTAGCAATTAAAATTATCCAAGAACGCAATCAAGAAAATTAAAGAAAACAATTAATCCAAAAGCAGAGAATAAATTGAGAAAATAATTAAAAGAAACCTCCAACATAGAATTAATATCCCTCTTGACAACAATACCATAGATCATTGATATCTAAAAATTATGAGAACAATGGATAGCTTGCTTGGAATTTAATCCTAAATTACCTTAATTAGATAAAACTCTTGATCCAGTGTGAATTATCCCTTTTACTCTTTAAATAACTACCTCTTGATCCAGTGTGATAATTACTCAAGATTAAAGCATTAAGATCTAGTAATTTACAAGCACAATGGGCAATTAAAAATTGGTCAAAGATTCTTAAATCCCTTGGAAGGAAGATCCTTCGCTTCCAATTGCTACCAAAGAACTAAATCCGAAGATCCTTCAAGATTTAATTTAGCTAATGCTACTTAATTTATCAAGAAAGTGCGCGCTTCAATCAATCAAAACAAGCAACATAGAATTTATGCAGAGATATTAAGAAATACCCAATTAATTTTCATATAAAAGCACAAAATCTCACCATGATATAAGTCAAGAGATCAATTAAATTCTACATTGGAGAAAATAAAAGGATTACTCACTCATGAATTGAGTGAGCATCCAAAGAAAAGAAGAAAAACTTATCTAAGGATGGGAAGTAGAGGGGCCGGCGGCTCCTAGAGCAAAACTCCTCCAAATCTTCAACAATTCTTCAAAATAAAATCTCTAGATCTACATGTGTTAAAAACCTAAACCTAAGGTGCCTATTTATAGTGGAAATAACCCTAGGAATTCCAATCCTAACTTGGAAAGGAGTCTAGGACGGTTTAAGGGTCTAACTTGGACTCCCAGTTGGATTAAAAGTCATCCTAGAGTAGAATCCAAGTTAAAATAGGATCCTGAAATTTTGCTGAATTCGTGCAGGGACTTCGACGGCCTTTTTAGCTTTCCAACGAGTACTCATGGGCTTCAAACGAAGGTCTGAACAGAAAGT
The DNA here is from genome assembly GCA_001974825.2 of Corchorus olitorius. NCBI lineage: Eukaryota > Viridiplantae > Streptophyta > Magnoliopsida > Malvales > Malvaceae > Corchorus > Corchorus olitorius. The sequence goes on along the minus strand of AWUE01015034.1, from coordinate 1,334 downwards.
TATGATTTTTCTACCAAAACTGCGCCTGAATCCTAATCCTGTTAGGACTAGAATCGGGAATCTACGGGATTTGGATATTTCCTTGGATTTAGGAGTCATTAATTTGGATTTTAATTCCAATTAATATTTTATATGGGCTGAGTATTTTCCCACATAAATTATCCATAAATACCAAAGCTTGAGAACTTATCCATAGCTTGTCTTCAATTAAAGCTCCAATCTTCAATCCTTACTTCTTGAAATAAATCTTCAATGGTCTTCAAGTCTCCAATTTATCTTCAAATGGTCTTCAAACACGAACTTCGAATCTCCAAATCTATGCTCAAAATTGCTTTGCTCAAATCTGTGTAAAAAGTCATCAAAATAGCTCCAAAAGAGGTGAAAAATAACAATTTCTCAATTTCATATCACTTAAGAACTTAAAACACAATTATCATCAAAATAGCATATAATTAAGCATAAATAGATCCAAAAACATAGTAAAATAGCCATAAAAATAGGGTTGTTTTTGCCTCGATCATATTTTCCCCCACACTTGAACTTTGCTAGTCCCTTAGCAAATCAATGTGTTAGTTAATTAAAAAATCAATTTGAACTCACACACTCATCAAAGAATCAATTCAATCATGAAATCAAAATAACAAAGAATAATAATAATATTAAATTCAAAAATCAAGACATAACAAGTATCATCATTCTTAAGTAGCCATAATCAAAGTAGTTTTAATCACTTACTATTTTTCACTTTCTATAACTACTTCTTTCTATAGGCCTATGTTTTCCTCTCTTTCTCCATTACTCAAAAGATTGTAGTGCCATAGATATACATCAAGGGTCATTGTGGGTTATAATAAATTTTCAAGGGTAATTGTTTTTAGAAAATTGAGGTTACTAACCTCGAAGTGTTCATGATTTAGGGGTTACTAACTCCCCTTTTGAGGCTACTAGCACTCTAGAAGGACTCCTTCTTTTATTTTTCAGAGGGACAATATTTCTGCAATTCCATGCCTCTTATCCTCTTTCCAAGGGTTACTAACTCCTTTTGTTTAAGAAAAGAGTGACAACAATGGATTTTTTTTTATTTAGTATGCAGAAATACCCCTTCTCCTCTTGTCATGAGAGCACTTTTTTTATGAAAACAAAATTTTTAATTACCCTTTTTATAAGTAGTCCCCCACACTTATTCTCGACATATACCAATAACATACTTTCTCAATCATAACTTCAATCAAGATTGAACACAAGTTCTAGAAATAGATAATCATAGAAGCAATTAATAAATAAGATCATATCACAAACTTCAATTATACCTAATTCTAAGAAATCAAACAACA